>NJDC01000830.1:40404-54720 GCA_002245475.1 Calephelis virginiensis | reverse complement strand
TCAGTGAGTGGCCGCGTTCCAATCCGGTGGTAGTTTTTAGAATTATATAGACGCGTTACAAGAATCTTCATATGGATCTACGTAATAAAAGCTATTTTGAATTTGAATTTGAATTTAAGTAATGAATTCATTAATTTTTATGTAATAATTTTGATTAAATTGAAAATTTAAATAATTTGATAAAATTTTAGGTTATGTATTGGACTAGATTAAAATTAATGAATTTCATATTATAATGATTTTTCTGTCGTTGTAATGATATTCAAATAATTATTATGGTTTATGTTTTTTTCTAGTTAAAAGATGATATGGAAAATTATATTTATTATACGACAATGGGAGGTAAAGCAAAGATTAAAATTGATGTGATACCACACAAGTTTAATTGTCAACTTAATCGTAAAAAACAAGGCGGTACAACGATTATAAGATAGCAAGCTACTTCAGACTTCTGTTGGTGTTGGATTTTCATTTCTGCGTGTGATGCTAATGCTTGTTTACAACCACCTGTTCACACAATAGAAAAGGTGATTATTGCTTAGTACATCAAAAAAATACAATTGAATACGAGTATAAATTACCTGTTAAAGCTGCGCAGTCATGGCATCAAACATCATGAATTTTTCTTGACTTTTCATAAATAATTAAAATAACTGAATAAACTTTGCTTCGAATTTGATGTTCTAGACACCCGTCCTTTCATGATACATATATTATTTTTACGACAAAGTTGAACATAACCTATAGCTTTGTCGCCGTAACTCTCACACGATACTCTACAATTTATGAAATAAATACATATTTATATTGAACATATATGAAAAATAAATATTTAAATATTTCTATTGACATTATTTTTTTAGCAGACTTTCCTTGATGCCTTGGCACCTCAAACTTCAGCAGATTCGAACCGAACATCATTCGTCAAAATATGTTATCAAAAATATATCAACATCAGGAATATTATCAGACTTTGCCTTTATAAATCCTTTGTCACACATAGGCAGACGGAATTAAGTAACAAATTTTTTTACCAATAAATTTTCGATATTATTGTCAAGTCACTTGTAATGGCCGTAAGTTACCGCCCGATTAGTCTTATCAATTCACTCGGCAAAATATACGAGCGTCTTATACTCGCCCGACTTAAGGCGGTCGTAGCCGAGAAACAATTGTTAATGGATGAGCAATTTGGTTTCCGGGCAGCTCATTCATGTACAAATCAAGTGCACCGCCTCACGGAGCACATACTAGACGGCCTGAATAGACGACTACCCTTATACACGTGAGCGATATTCTTCGATGTGGCCAAGGCGTTCGATAAAGTCTGGCACAACGGCCTGATCTACAAGCTCTACGAAATGGGCGTGCCAGACAGACTAGTTCTCATCGTACGAGACTACTTGTCGAATCGCAGATTCAGATTTCGTGTAGAAGGTACTCTCTCTAGCAGTAGGTCCCTAGAGGCAGGAGTGCCGCAGGGCTTGGTGCTCTCACCTATACTATACACCCTCTACACGAACGACGTACCCCGACCGCCGCGCGTCCACGTAGCCCTCTTCGCGGACGACATGGCTCTATATTCAACCCTCCGTCGCGGTAAACAAATAGGCTGCAATCTTAGAAACGCGGCCACTCTCCTGGACGACTGGTTCAGAAACTGGCGAATAGATGTGAACCCCGATAAAAGTGCAGCGGTGTACTATAATCGAAGTGTCCCATCCGAACGGTTAACTCCCAGGCGTAGCCCGGGCACCATCAAACTGTTCGGAAGAGCGATCCCCTGGGAAAAATCAACAAAATACCTAGGGGTCACTCTAGTCAAAAATATGTCGTTCAAACCGCATATTACGCGCGTCACAAACAAGGCTAAGTTCGTACTTAGCCGTCTCCATTATCTTATCAATAAAAATAGTAAAATGTCACTTCGTAACAAAGTGACACATTACAAAACTTGTGTTAGACCCATTTTAGCATACGGTAGCGTAGCCTTTGCGCATACGTTCCCGTCCCATATCAATAAGCTTCAAGTAGTCCAGAATAGGTTCATGCGAACTGCCACGGGCGCCCCGTGGTACGTTCGCAACGAGGACCTACATCGCGACCTCGATTTACCCACTATAGCGCAGCATTTCAAAGAACTATCGGAGCGTTATTTGGAAAAATCGGCTGCCCACCCGAACCCGGTGATAGCATCCGCGTGTGACTACACACCGGTCGCGAACGCTCCCTCCAATCATAGAAGAACTCGCCACGTGTTTATCGGATCCTCCGGACCCAATAACCGCGGCAAACGCTATTCTCCCAGCTATAAACCGGAACACGAAAAACTCACATCACTTTAACATTACACTACACCGTCGCCGCCGGTCTCGGCGACGAAGACCTCTCTTGCGCCCAGCGCCTAACGCCGAGCGACGAGCCACAAATACTCCTCCACCAAGTCCACCCAGTAACCAGAACGTAGCACCAAGTCGAGGTACGGTCTCCCGGGAGACAGCCCTTGGTGCTGACGTTGTAGGTAACAGCCCAGTCCATCTAAATAATGATGTCTCGGGCTGAGCACTCTGCTCGGCCCACAAAGTTCGGTGAAGTTGTAAAAAATCGTAAGATTAGCAACAAATTAGTCATTCAAAAAAAAAAAGGTCGGTGGAAACCAGTTTTATGCTTTGTTTACGTTATAGCCATGCACGTTGTTGGTTTGACTTTTTTGAATTTTCTAATTACTTCATAGATTGAAAGTGTTATCGATTCCGAATCGTTTCTCAAACTTTAGCTGGTACTTTAAACATGATCCTGTATGTTAAGTGCATAATTATATTGAACTAGCTGACCCAGCGAACTTCGTACCGCTTGACATTAATGTTTCGATAGTAGTGCAGTCTGCCGGACCCAATGTAAAACATTCCAAAATCAACGACTACTTACAAATTAAAAAAATATTTAAAAAAAACATTTTCCAGTGGACCAAATTGTGAATCTAAACCATTCTCAAATCCCCTTGAACACACACAAAAAATCATCAAAATCGCTCCAGTTGTCTAGGAGGTCAGTAACAAATACACGAACACAAAAAACATAATATTAAGGTGTATTCTGTAATAAGTTTTCCTATTAATATTATAAATGCAAAATTCTGTGGGTATGTATGTATGGATATTTGTTACATTTTCACGCTTAAATGGCTAAACGGATTTGTTTGAAATTTGAAACACAGATAGATTGAGACCTGGATTAACATATTTTATACATAGTTATTGATATCTAAAAAAACCCGATTTCGTCACAGACTTACTGGTGATCATTGAAATTCCTATGGTATTTTCTGAAGTCCTAGAAAGCTGAAATTTGGATTGTAAACTAAGTTTTGGTACACAAACAATAAAATTAAATCTGAAACCATTAATAATTCTATCCCACGTCTTAAATTAAGGGGTTGGTATTTCTAATAATGTATTTAATTCGAGGGTACTTTGTGTAGTCGTCGAAAGCTGAAATTTGGTATGTAAACTGGTATTAGTACACAAACAACAGATAGCTTCTAAGGCTTGTAACTTTTGTTGTTTAAGCAAAAGACTAGGATTTTTTACTTGCAAGAAAAAGTTCTGATTTATATATAAATACATGTTAGATTTAATGCACTTATAACCAAAAACCAACAACATAGTTTTCTCACGTGAATCTTGATGAAAACCCGTTGTATTCTATAGCAGAATAGCTGAGTGCTGGCTATAAATAGTTTTGAACTTCATATTACATTTATAACAAAAAACCAACAACATAGTTTTCTCACGTGAATCTTGATGAAAACCCGTTGTATTCTATAGCAGAATAGCTGAGTGCTGGCTATAAATAGTTTTGAACTTCATATTACATTTATAACAAAAAACCGACAACATAGTTTTCTCACATGAATCTTGATGAAAACCCGTTCTATTCTAAAGCAGAATAGCTGAGTACTGGCTATAAATAGTTTTGAACTTCATATTTAATTGTTAATAATTATAACCGTATAGCAAATCTTTGAACCTATTGATAGTTTTACTTGAAATAAAACCACTTTAACTTAGTTCCTATAGGCCGGGCCTTGGTTTCGGCCTATTCAATATCCTATTAAAATTATGAATGCGAAAGTGTGAGAGTATGTATGTATGGATATTTGTTACTCTTTCACGCTTGAACGGCTTTACAGATTTTTCTGAAATTTGGAACACAGATAAATTGTGACCTAGATTAACATATAAGCTACTTTTAATCCACTTTTTTTACTTTTAATCCCAATCGCTCAACGAGTTCCTGTGAAAATGCGGGCGAAGCCGCAGGCAACAGCTAGTTAATATTACAAATGCGAAAGTCTGCTTGTCTGTTACACTTTCATGACTAAGCCCCTCTACTAATTGCCATAAAATTTGTTATGCGTATAATTTAAGACCCGAGCTATAACATAGACTACTTTTTTTCAAAAAATAACCCCCGTATTACTATAATCGTTGGTGAAATTTTGAATAAATTTCTGTTCTATGCTGACAAAATCATGGATTAAGAAACAGATAGTATTATATGTATATGTGAAAGTCTGTCTGTGTGTTACGCTTTTACGGTTAAAAATCGTTTCAGAATCTTTTGTGCATATAGTAGAGACCCGAGTTCAAACATCGGCCATGTTTTTCAAAAGTTAAATCCAGAGAATGTACACCGTGAATATTCTACGCTGACGGGATAACAGCTAGTTTATCATAACAACAAATATTAAAGAACGAATCTCCTGATTGTATGAGACAATCGCCTAAAATTGCCTAAAACTGTAGAAGCCCCGATGTCACATTTGAAAACCTGTTACTCTACCAGCATTGAACATGACAATGACAAGAACTGAAGCGATTGCGTTAGGATAGGTAAAGCGATGCTAAAAATCTAAAGCACCCATAAAAGTAATTAATAAAGAGAAACATTTATTAAGGGTTTGTAGGGTTAAAGAGTGTCGATTTGCAAGTTGGATCTACATGATATTTAATAACTTTTTGACGGTCTTTTTCTTGGCAACATTTTACATGGAAATGTGTGATTGAATTTTATTCAAAACACACCGCTAGTTGAATCTTAATCAAATTTGAGACAATCTGACTTAACGAGCCAGAAAAGGTCCACCAAAATCTATTCGTTGTTATATATTTTATTTTCCATCCTAGGCATTTAGTGAATATCATTTGTAATAATTAATGTAAGAGCACATTACAACCGTTTCACATTATTTAATTTGTTCTGTAAATTTGCTCGGGATTGGATATGTGCCCGGTAGGCGATAAGCTTGCCACCTATCACATTTTGGGACTTAGTGTCTTTGGCTAGTCGTGGATGTCTTGTTTGTTCCTCTGCCTACCTCTTCGGGGATATGGGCGTGAAGATACTTTTAAATTTAAGTATTAGCCAACCAGTTTCACTTTTACAGAAAATTGTATCTGCTTTGCTATGGTGATATAATTTAAACGACTTCAACCACGATCGAATGTTTGGTTAATAACATCAGTACTTATGAAAATTTGGCCTGTTAAATATCATAAATGTTACTGGTTTAATTCTACCTCATGTTAGTGTTGTTAGCCCACTTGTGCAAGGCCATTATCAACTCTTTTTATAAATGGCGAGCACCAACGCTATTGTGGCCAGAATTAGTATACTTCATAGCATTAGACAACTTACGAGTACATTGTTCTCCTGATAGTAAGAGACCTAACCTAACAAAATCAAAGATGTTATAGGTGCATCACTGCCTTCTGGCCGGGGTCTTAAGCAGAATCCGCAAGTTTACTGGCTACCATACATCGCACCCTACCTGTTCAAGTGGTTGCAAAGCACGCTACCACCGGTGGTATTGCAGAGTTGGCTAGCAGGGAGATAGATGGCCTATTCTACACAGAGGATCCAGATCAATACGTGGGGAAACGGTGAAGGTAAAGCATTTAACAAGTTATTTGTATATATTTAGAATAAATATTTTTAGGAGATTTGAGATAAAAACATGTAACATTTTAATTTATTTTAGAAATAAATTAATAAATATGTTTCTATGAATAATTCGTAACTATACATTTTGTGATATTTTATTGAATCAGGCGTTACTTTGCGGAAATCCATTATAACAAATGTAAAATAAGCCTTTATTTTGCTAATTCCGCGTGATTGTTGTGGAAAATAATGTTGTTTGTTTTCGGTGTTCGGACTCTATTTGTGATTTGGTCGCAGAGGTGGGACGTGGGAACTTTAGGTAGGGTTGTTTCATGTAAAGAACGTGACAATTTATATTGTTTCCCGAGCTCTTGATTTATTCGTGTTCTGGTCGCGGAGGTGGGTGATGGGAACGTAAGTTAGGCTTGTCACATTCTGTGCCGTTAGGAGGATTATTTGCCACAACAGTTACACTGGTTAAGCGGAATTAGCAAAATAAAGGCTTATTTTACATCTGATATAAATTTTGTATAGTTTTGTCCCCAACATTGAAGTATCCCCGCGCATCGCTTTGGCGAGGATACTAGGGTACATGAATCAGTTATTCTAAACCAGTCATAGTCCATAAATTTTATACTAGACAAGATCACATTTTTAATGCAATTCCATATATTTATTCATCAAAGTAATGAATGAATATCACTCTCAATTAGAATCTTAAACCGTTCTTTATTTCTAAAACTATTATTATTTCTATTATTTATTATTATTTCTAAAACTTACCTTGTCATACTTATTGCCGTTTCAGTAGTGAGAGTATTTAACGAGTAAGGCACGGAACATAATTTCGTTCACTATTAAATTAAAATAAAGTGTGTTTATTTCAGCACTGTTTCGAACAGCGAGTTCATGTATAATAATACTAAGTATCGTTATTTTTCCTTATAAGTTTACGCACGTATATCTTAGACTTGTTATGGATAGCTCCCACTATTGACGGGGCGGAGCGTGTCGGGCCGGGGCGCATCGCATTGCAAAGCCCACTGATGCGGGCCGGGCCGCATAGCATCGGCGCCGATTTTTGTTACTCAGTACCAAAGTAGAGCAACGAAATAGAGAGGCCACTCGACGTTAAAATAGTCATGTATGGAAAGTTGCGCCATCTAGTAGTTGTCATACGATCTTCAAGTACGGAAAGTGGCGCCTCTAGTAGTTGTCGTACGAAACTTTAGCGTTAAAATACCATAGTGCTCTTTTCTTAACAGTAATATCAGGATATTTGGTCACTGTGGGCCGCATTGGGATATGCGCGCGGGGTGCCTCACGGAAATCCGCCGCGGAAAAATCCGCGCCGATGCGCCCCGCCCCAGTGGGCCTTGCTCCATACAAAATGTATGCAAGCGGTCTAGGCGGATTATTGCGCTGCGATGCGCCCCGTCCCGGACCGTCCAACTGGGCGCTATCCTTTAGGCGTGGAAACAAACTACGCCAGTAGTTTTAAGAATACGACTTTCCTTATATCGAAGATATATTTTATTGCTTGACTGAATCTATATATTAATACGTGATGCAAAAACTTTGGACCCCTTTTTACGAAATTGAGCATAAAATTTGACACCCTTATAGTTTCCGGCTCCTAGCCCTTTTCTGTGGTCTAGCAGTCCAAGTGTTGGACTTCACTTCATGTGGTCCCGGGTTCGAATCCCGGATCGAGCAATGAAAAGAAAATTTGGTTTTTCTATATAATTTTTTAATTAAAAAAATGTTGCTCGGGATATCCAAATATTTGCCCGGTTGGCGATAGACTTGCGACTTATCACACTGTGAGACTTAGTGTCTTCGGCTAGTCGTGGGTGCCCTTGTTGTGCCTCTGCCTACCTCTTTGGGGATATTGGCGTAGTATGAATTGCACACCAACAGTAATCTGATAACGTTTTGCCTTTTACGTGGTTTTCTACCTCTTTATTTTTCTCTTTTGGCAAAAACGTTTACCTCGGTTGTCAGACAAAATTTTAAGATTTAGGAATCGCCTCTGTGGCCTAGCGGCCCGGCATCAGACTTGACTTTTTTAGGTCCGGGCTTTGATCCCCGGTTCGTTCAACAAAAAGAAATAGAAAATAAACGAAACGTTGCTCGGGATCGGATATGCCCCCGCTTCGCCATAGGCTTGACACCTATCAAATTGTGGGACGTGTCTTCGGATAGTCGTGGGTATTGTGGTTGTGCCTCTGCCTTCTTGCCTCTTCTGGGAAGTTATTTTTCTAAAATGGCGTGCATTTTGTTTTTGAAGAACGGAGGAATAAAGAAACGTTTAGAAACTGTTGCTATGATTGGACACTTTTTTATATTTCTCATACACTAACAAAGAATAATAGTAAGTAGGTTAGTAGTTAGTATCTTCACGCCCATATCCCCGAAGATATAGTCAGAGGCATAACCAGGGCACCCACGACTAGCTGAAAACACTAGGTCCCACAATGTGATAGGTGGCAAGCCTATCGCCAACCGGGCACATATCCAATCCCAGTAGGTTAGTAGTTATTTTGATATTTCCATGTGTTGATTCGGATCCTCTGTAAAGATTGAACCATCTGCCTCTCCAACGCTTTTCTTATTCCTGCTACCATAATAATGACACTTCCTGGTCTGGATAGTAGGGTAGCCAGTAGACTTGCACAATATTCCCTAATCCGCCCTAGGACAACGTTGCACCTATAGCGTCTGTAGTGTAGTGTCTATAGCCACGGTTTTTGACGTGACAACGTCTCATAATTCGGTGGAGCTGGCTGCACACACCAAAAACATGACTCATGCGGCGCTACCTCGATCTGAGGCGTGCCATTTAAGGCTTGAAGTGCAAGCGAGAGCGTGGAACGAGTGATAAAGAGGCACAATCGGCCTCCATTCTAATGTTTTCACGTTCAACTATCGTCAGTATACCGACTTTACAGACAATCGCTTTTTCTTACTATCAGTAGTGCCTCTTGCATTTTCGCTGATCTCTTACATAAAAAATGCTTCTCTCAGCAAAATCATAACAAAACAAAATTAAATTAGGATTGTTTATGCATTTTTGATGCTGAATCATTAATAAATATTATGTTTTTACCTTAATCTAGTTGGTAAATTGATTAAGGTGAATTTTATGTGACGAAAATTTAGTGAGTTTGTGACAGAATAAAAAAAACTATGTTACTTAAAACCGACTTCAAAACTAGAAAGTAAAAAATAATAAAGATTTTATATTAATTATACACTACCCATTAATTATATGTGCTACTTAGTAACAGGTTTGAAGTTGGTGCTATTCCAATTTAATACTTACTTATAATATAATTCAGTTTTTAAAATTTCTCAGATATAACAAACTACTACATGCGAACCAATCTGGGTTTCTTCCGGGGCACAGCACTGTTACAGCTCTAATTCGTGTTTCCGATAATATACGTCAAGCTATGGATAAAAAACTTCTCACTGTTATTGTCTTCATGGATTTTAGCAGTGCCTTCAATTCTGTGAATTTAGACGTTTTGTTGGGAGTTCTTAGATCTTTAAATATTTCCTCTTCAGTTTTAGATTGGTTTGATTCTTATTTACGTGGCAGATCACGGTGTGTTCTTTCGGGCGAATCATCTTCAGATTGAATTAAATTAAGCGCAGGTGTACCTCAGGGTGGTATTTTTTCTCCACTCCTATTTTCTACTTTCATCAATGCGGTCAATTCAGTTATTTCCTTCCACTTTCACTTATATGCAGATGATTTACAACTTTACAGACATTATCCGGTTGAAAGTGTTATTCAGGCAATTCAGAGTATGAATGAGGATTAGGAACGAATTTATGATTAGGCTAGTTCCTTTGGATTAATCGTGAATCCAATTAAATCTCAGGCCTTAATTATTGGTAGTCGTTACATGCGTGACATAATTGCCAATTCAGATATCCCCGCCCTTCTGTACAATAATTCGCCTATAAATTATTCTGCTACTGCAGTTAACTTGGACTTAAATTTTACCTCCGATTTCTCTTGGAATCTCCATGTCAACAACATAAAAAGCTTCATCATGCTTTTCATTCTCTTAAGGACCGCCAGAATTTCCTTCCCTTTACAACGAAAATTTCACTTATACACACCCTTATTTTTCCTATAATAGATTATGCCGACACATGTTTTCTTGACGCTACTGAAGAACTACTTAAAAAATTAGAAAGACTTCAAAATCTTTGCATTAGATTTATCTATGGCCTCAAAAATTTGATCATGTCTCGAGTTATAGGGCTAAGTTAGGATGGCTACCTATACGCTTATTTCATAGTTTTCATTTATTCTGCCTTTTATATAAGATCCTTTTTAATCCGAATTTCCCATTTTAGCTCCGTGATTCCTTTCAGTTCCTACATTCCAATGAATCCCCTTGTCGTTCTCATGTTAAAACCTTGTTAGGTTTCCCTGTTAGTAATTCTGCTTTTTATTCTCAGTCATTCACTGCTCGTGCTGTTAAGCTGTGGAAAGTTTTACCTGATAAAATTCGTGCCAGTGAAACATTGTATGTCTTTAAGGAACTACTAAAAGAGCACTATCTCTCACAAACATGATTTTTTTAATCGTCCTCTGTGTTTTTTCTTTTTTTTATTTGAATTTCAGTTATGTATATAATTATGTATACTAATATAGGTTTACGTTATCTACGTATGTATGTGTTTATGTATATTATACATATTTTATATTATTTTTAAGTGCTTCATAGTCAACAAATCGTGTATCAACACTTGTCTACGTTTATGTTTGTTTCTGTTTTTCCTTTTTACGGGTCAGCTGGTAGAAATCTCTGTTGCTGGAGATAAGCTCGCCCATTGTACTGTATTATCTTTATGTTTATGTTTGTGATAACGTTTTGTATATAATAAAGATATTATTATTATAATTAGTTTAAGGCTTGGCAACGACTTCAAATCTATAAATAAATAGCACATATAAATAACAGGTAGTATATAATGAATCTTGGTTCTTTATTATTTTTTATTTTTTAGTTTTGAAGTCGGTTTTAAGTAACGTAGTTATTTTTATTTAACTCTTTTTAGTTTATTGCTGATATGTTTAGTTTAATGAAAATAATCATCGGTATAGGTGAAATAGGTAAAAAATGTTCATAAAATAAAAATTAATGAGCCTACCTGCATCAAACTTTTATGGGACCAATTTGAAACTATTTCGCATAAAAAAAAAGAATTACGTAAATCTGTCCAGAAACCACGGAGAAATCGGTGTAGATACATAAAAAAATATTGAGAACCTGCTCGTTTTTTTTTTGAACTGGGTTAAAAAATAATTTTATATATGTATTTCAAAACATCATAAATACAAAACAAGTGCTTATCACGTCGTAATCTCTGAAGCAATTTAAATGATTTATGTAGTTTTTGCAACCAAGTATTCTTATTGTCATGCTGGATGTATTATGTATTTCCGTAACATGTCATACAATCACAAGAATTTTTATTATGCGCAAATGTACATGTTATGTAGGTAGGTATGTAGGTATTTTACGTAATTACGGAAGAAAACTGACCTTGAACTTCAAAATTGAGTTTTTTTGAGTTACTAAAATGTCACATTAAATTCATGCCTCGTACTAACGATTGCATTACAATAAGGGTAACTAACTTAGAGTTTTTGGCGTCATCGAGAGAAAAGCTGGTCGAAGTTTTTTTCATAATTATTGAGTTTTGTGTTTATATTGAGTAAAATAAAGTCAATTTTGGTGGCATTTTGTACAATTTTGTTCAGTGAAAGTGCACAAATGAAATAATCATGAAGAAATTAGCGTATCGTGTATTTCCTCGTTCCCGCCAAATCTTATTATATGAGCTTGAGTAATAAGGCCTCCGATAATTGAATCCCGATTTTGGTAAATTTGATGAAAATTCAACAAAAAGATCAACAAAATCAACAAAAAGAAAATTAGGTTTTTCCAAATTTTCTAATAAAAAAAAAATTTGCTCGGGATTTTCGTGCCCGGTTTGCTTATCGGCTTGCCACCTATCACATTGTGGGACTTAGTATCTTCGGCTAGTCGTGGGTTCCCTGGTTGTGCCTCTGCCTACCTATTCGGGATATGGGCGTGAAGATACTTTTGATGAAAATTGATGCAATTTTTTACTTGACTAATGGTAAAAGGCTAACGCAAATGCCAAAACCTAAAGAAAGAAAGAAAGAAGAACTTTGACTTAAAATCTTTTTTAAGGATTTAGCATAGGCATTAGCATTAATCAAGTTCAAATTTACTTCAACAAAGTCGGCCTTAAATTATTCATTATTCGTCAAAGAAAGTCGAAGTCCTCCTTACTCGAGCTCATTCAGTATGACTTGGTCATGGTAGCAACGACGAAATACACAATACGGGAATTTCTTCGTAAATGTTTATCTTGCGCACTTTAATTGAACCAAATTGAACAAAATCCTACCCAAATTGACTCATTTTACTCATGTTATACACGAAATTTAATAAATTCGAAAAAACTGTTAATCTTCTTTCACGATGGCGCCAAAACTCACTTATGATCTTTATAACTAATTATAACCATAAAAAAAATATTATACTGAAAATGCGGCAACATAATAATAGAAATGGTTGATGTCTACATCCGGCCGTTTACATCTGTTTTTTTTACGTACTAAAGTAAAATGATGTCAACGTTTTGGGCGAATAAAAAAGGTTTAAATATTTGGTATAGTTTTATGGCAAAAATCCGTAAACATTTTATGGCTTTTATTAAGAAATCAAACTTTTTCAAACTAGTAAAGAATACCGTATGGTACGACGACATATTTACGTACAAACTTTTCAAAATTATTGAGGCAATATACTGTGGAAACTGATAAATTAAATCTTTAATTTACGTACCTACGTAATCGGTTTATCATTGTATTTTTTACATAGCGAAAATGAGGAGCAAAGGAACTTTCTAGAAGAGTTACCTAATATTAGTTTTGAATAATAACCCGGCTACGATTTTTTTGGCGTACCTACTAGAAGAAAGCTGTCATTGTTACAATAATATATTACGAGTACAATAAGAATTCGTGGAACTTGTCCATCGATATTTATTTATTAATTACTAGCGGCCCGCTCCTGCTTTGCACGCGTATAAAATATATACATAAACCTTCCTCTTTAATCACTCTATCTATTAAAAAAGCCACATCAAAATCCGTTGTGTAGTTTTAAAGATTCTATTTTATTAACATTAACAAAACTTTAACAAACGCCCTGTCATTTTACATCAGCATAATTGTAATGTTTTATATTCCTTTTTTTTATTGTTTTGTTACGCATTAAAAGGCCTGTAAAAATAGTGAAATGTAACTAAAACTTAATGATTAATGTTCTCTTTGTATTTGGCACTTGATACTCACAGCCACACAGCAACAGGTAGGCAGCGAATTTTGCGTGAAGATTTGTGAAGCTATCTAATTTAAAACACTTTAAATAATTTGACATATTTTTACAAATTGCTAAAAATAAGGTGTAAATTCAAAAAAGGCCAAAATGACGGCGTTTCACTTTCCAGGGTGCTTCTTGGAGTATAGCATTATTTCGTGATTTTCGTGGACATTTTCAAATTTACTTCTTTTTTAAAATTCATGTCAGAATCTTAAAATATAAGTGAAAGTTATATTTTTCATAGAAGAGGTACCTCAGAGAACAAAATACTAACAGAGATAATCGAGTTTAAAAAAAATGGAGGCCACGCAAATCACAAAACACCCCACGAAAATGAAAATTTTAATTTAGCGTACCTAACTACTTATTTTGACTTCATATTGAAAAAAGATAATTTGTTATTAAAGGTAAAAGAAGGTAGGTTAGTAAGGCAGAAATCACTTTTTAGTAGAATCAGTCCAACCTTATTTATTTTTTTTTTAAAGGTATTACAAATGTACATAAACATTAACTTAAGCATTTAAAAAAAATAACATTTTCTTATATTGTAATCAGTCATTTGTTAGGAACTAATATTTTTAAAAATCACAACAATTTTTTTCTTTATTTATATGAATTCTTAAAAAATGGAATAATCGAAGTCGCTCGAGCTTTCGTCGGCAACATTGTCTAAAGAGGAAATAATATTTTTAGTAGTTTTTGGAGTCATCAGTTCTTCGTATTCCTTGGTCAAACCTGGAACCCAGAAACTATCATTGTCTGATAGTTCAATATCATCTGTTGATCGTCTTAAATCGTAATTATTATTTGGCGTTTTCGTTTTACCTATTATTTCTGGAATAAACCCACTCGGCCCTGGTTTCAATAAGACGTTTGATAGTATCACAGGCTTTTCATTTGCTACTTTTACATAGTCGCTGTTAAG
>NJDC01000830.1:22421-40160 GCA_002245475.1 Calephelis virginiensis | reverse complement strand
GCTTGATATTTGCACAATAAATTCTGTTTCGTTCTACTTATCAATCAAAATCGATTGTTTACGTATAATTCATATAAGATTTTCATTTGTTCATGGATTTCATTTTGTTTAGAATTATTGTTGACCATATATAATAATCAAATGGGTTTTTATGTTGACTTTGAATTCTATTATTGACAAATACTTTTTTTTAAGACTAATGAAGATAAACTAGAATCTATTCAGGTTTATAAGCATGTTTATATATTAAGTAGTGCAAATAAAATTAATAATGTGACTGAATTTAAAGTCTGAATATAAAACATTTTAAAACAATGGATGTCATGTTATCATTTTTAAGTTTAGTTTAAAATCATATATAGGTACTTAACCTGTTTAAATTCTAGAACTGATTTAGTTGCTATAAAAACTAGTGATCTTTGAAGATTAGTTATTTTAGAGGGCCGTGCTTGAATAAGTAAAGTAATCTTACATCTCCTCTTTAAGACATAGTTTAGAACACCCCAAAGTTTTAGTTAATGTGTATAGATATGTATATACCTAATAATTAAACTTCATACGGTGCGCTAAAAATTTTAGATTTTTTTAGAATTTACTTTTAATCTTTTTAAAATTAAGTATAATTTAAAAAAAAAGATTTAACAGTACTTAATTTCAAAATAACGAAAAGATTTTAAATATTACTGGAAATGAGATTCTGTTTTTGCTACTACATCGTAAAATAGAAGCATTTTATTCAAATAATACCTGATAACTTTTTACACAGACGGATTTAAAATAGAAAGTTTTTACGGTTGCGAAATGAAAT
This sequence comes from Calephelis virginiensis, assembly GCA_002245475.1. Lineage (NCBI taxonomy): Eukaryota > Metazoa > Arthropoda > Insecta > Lepidoptera > Riodinidae > Calephelis > Calephelis virginiensis. The sequence goes on along the minus strand of NJDC01000830.1, from coordinate 39,352 downwards.
GCAAGTACTTAAAAAACATTGAAGGAAAGGAGCAGGAAAAACATGTAGAAGGATCCCAAAAAGAACTGCATACATTATAATAAATCTTTATTGTGCACCAAAATATGAAGAATTGCAAACACATCAAATAAAAGCTTAAAAGTTAATGATACACAAAGTCGACCTTATTATCAAATCAGCAATTTCTTTAATACAACCTTATAGTAGGGAACAAGAGTCAGCGAAATACTGCGCAAAGGTGCTCTTAAAAAAATATAAAATAAAGAATGCATCGTACACCAAATAAAATATAATATTTTGAAATTACTGAGCTTGTTCTTAAATTAATGCAGGAAATATTAATGTTTGCAGCTCTCCTATATATCTATGGGAAGAGAATTCCAAAGTTTCACTGCTTCTGAGGTAAAAGAACAGATAAAATAGTAAGAGTTTAGAGAGGGTACTTTATAAGAATAACTATCACTAGATTCGAGGAACATTTTCCACTGTCTTAAAACTTAAATAAGGGGGGAAATTGGATAAAAAATAATACAATAAAACTAGATGAGAATACCACACACACGTTCTTAGCACGATATCCAGATACGTGGTCATATTTATGAAAGGAAAATATGATACTGAGATTATGGATACGCTTAAAATTATTTTGATATTACAGCAGTAAGATTTACATAACTTGGCATCAGTAAAATAAGGATTATAAGTATTAAAGAATTGGCAAACATAGTCTTGGCAGGAATCAGGAGGAAATAGCGAAGATGTTTCAAATCATTTCAAAAACAAAATATTTTGTATTGACCTGCAGTCGTTTAGTCCAAAAAAATATCGTCAATATCTCTCTCTCCTAGATTACATGACTGCTTAATAACGATCTTATCAATGAGTTCAGGGCTGCAAATAATAATGACCAGCTTTGATTAACTTAATTTCAAGAACAGAACATGTGTAGACTAGTAATTATTAAAAGTGTAGAGTAATAATAAAATCATAATTAGTAATGACAGTAACACAGTTGCTAATTGCTACGAGACGACAGTGCTTGTAGATTTGGAAGTCATAAGCATTAATGCGGAAAAGGGGAATGAAGAAGGTAATAAGACCTAGCCAATCTTACAAACGGCGTACCTCAACGTCGTTTGTAAGATTGACGAGAGCTTTCGCCACCTGAATAAACTGTCATCGTTCCTAGAGACAGCTGAAAAGTATTTAATTGCTGTTGCGAAAAAATTTAAAATTGCCAAAACTATCAACAGCAAGTCGTGATGTACAGAAGCTGAAGTTGAGCAAAGTTGAAACTATTAGTATTTTACTACGCGTAGCGAAATGATGTTATTAATTATTTTTACTAGATCTATGACGTGAAGTGTCATGAACGTAAATATCGTTTAGTGATTTCATCAATTGAAAAAAAACTGATGACTAACATTTGCAAAATTTTACATAACCGAAAATTTACATGAGTCAGTAGAAAAAAGTGAATATCGTACCAGGAAATGAAAGAGAAACTAGAGAGAATATTATAGTGAAGATTGACATAAGCATGAATGATGGAGTGAGATGGATATATATGCAGAAGATATTAACTATTAAGTATATATAAGTACTGTGCTATATAGAGTCATGTTTGATAAATGTGTTGTCGCTTAAATCAATAGTGTTACAATAATAGGATAGTAACAACGCCACTGAGAATCTGAAAAAGAGAAACTTTCTGTAAATGCTATGTACATAAGTGAAAAATCTCAAGATCTTTAATATACGAGTCGATTTGTATGTAATTATATCATTTAATTAAAGCAGATTTTTGTCCTTTAGTAGATGATGAATACCCCCTGTATTTGTTTTTGTATTGTAATAAATTTATTTAATTTCATTTGTTTTATTTTTAGGTTTATGACTGCAATTATATTTTTGAGACATCGTACTTTCGAACAAAGCCTTCGCCGTTCGGTAAGTTATTTGTCGAACTCTATGACACTTATCTTAAAATGTGTTTCTCTTAGTTACGAATAGAGGCGCTGTTCAAAATTTTCATACAAATAATTTACAGAGACGGTAGCGTGTATAGAATAAACTTGACAAGCCGTAAACTCATGGTTTGGGCTCTGACCAAGTTCACAGCAAAACGCAGCAAAATGTAGTGAGGAGTTTAGTAGAAAACTTAACAATTTTTGTTTAAAATTAATGATTCAATAACAATACATTTAACAATATTTGTTGAGTATTTTTTTACTATATATATCTTTGTTGGTATAACCGCAATGAACAAATCTTTTATATTTCATGTAGTTAAAGTTCATTAGACTTACTTAGTTATAATATTGTTTATATTTTATTTTGTTATAAATCAGGATATCCATTTAATAAATATAAATTTGAAGCGGTAACATTACTTACAGCTGATAGAAGAGATCTTTCCAATTTACATATATCCATGGCGGAATATGAATCGTTATTTAGTGCAACTTGTTCAAGCATAATTTCCAACTCAAGTTCCATCGGACTATTTTTAGGAATTCGACTTATTATTAGACTCAAAAGAAGTTTTGTTATCTCCGTCTGTAAAAAGGATTCTAAATAAATAAAACGTTACCATTAAATTAAAAATACTTCTGTATAGAAAACATCCATTAACATTGCTTTATTTTTAGGATATAGATCTGCGATCGTGACATTTTTAACGCACGGAGAAAATTTTTACCTAAGTAGTAAGTCCATAGATTTGTTTAGATTAGATGGATTCGAATTAGCGTTTCGATGCTTCCGTACAGAGCCATTATCATGAGTTATTGTAGATTATATTTTATATTTGCTTTGAAAATTTAATTTTCTTAGTTATCAGTGTAGGCGCTGTTCAAAGTTTGCGTATAGGTAATTTGAAGGAAACGCTAGCGAGTATCGTGTTGTAAACTCATGGGGCCCTGAATTATACATATATCGAATGTTTAATCAAGGTTCTTAATTTCGCTGTAATATGTTTGTTATCTTCTCAAAAGTTTGTCGCTTATGAATTTAAATTTTTGTGAGAGAATATTTTCGTGGTTTAATTTTGCTTAGGTTTGTAAAATTTTGTTTTTGCAGAAAAATATTTTAAGGCGCTTTGATAAATTTTACAGCTTATAACGTAGAAAACTGTAGAAAATATAATAAATAGTGAAACTAATAATAAATAGCACACCAAAGCACCGAAGCTTTTGCTCTATGTTTTCCACGTGTTGGTTCGGGCTCTTTTGAAGAAAAGACCATCTGCTTTCCTGCCGGGCAGCTCTTAAAAGGCGAGCATAGGCTTACTGTCATTAGCACCGTGACATCCTAGTAGGTGGTAAAGTTTCGCAGCGACTCGCCCGGATCGGTACCACCGCCTTACCTATTCCTGCCACCATAACGTCCAATGCTTGCCGTTGACGTGTTCCGGTTCGGAGGGTAAGGTAGCCGGTAAACTTACTTTTACTCGAGGCCTAACATCCTGGACTCAGATTGGCAGCGCACCATTACCACCTTTAGTGTCTTTAGGCGAAGTGAATTTCTTACCATCAGGAAATCCGTCTACTTGTTTGCCTTCCATTATCATAAGAAAAAACGTGTCTCGGTGTGCAATAGATAGACTATCGACCTCCCTCTCCCTAGTGACTCGTAAGAGGCGATCGTAGATTAAGTAGAAGTGAGTAAACCGATTCAAACATATAAGAAACTTAATATTTTAGTCAGAACTACAGCTCAAGTCAAAAATTCCCATGTTACGGTTCATTTGGAATGTTTCAAACTGAACTGATCAGTGACTAATGAAAAAAAAATTTGTAATGATTTGCTGACATATGGTTCGATTTCACGAGCGTGATAATTTAAAGTTCGGTGAAGTTGCAAAAAATCGCAAGATTAGCAGCAAGTTAGTCATTCAAAAAAAAGAGTGATAATGTAAGGCCAATTGTGTAACTTTTTAATGGTATTGGACAATAAACAAGGTGATCACTTCCAAGATGGAAAGAAATTCACATCTTCCGTAGATAACAAAATTTATAGCGGTGTCTTCTTAAAATCAGCGTTGTAAGTTTTTTGTATGCGCAAATTTTACCAGCTGCTTAAACACATTTGAACGCGATAGTTAGCTTGAAGTTATGGAAGAAGCAGTAACAAACCCATTTTAGTTGTCACGAAAACTTTATCACCTACTATCTTATAAATGTAGTGTGCCTAGATCTGGATGTAGGAGCACCCGAAACGCCAGTGAAAAGAAAGTCAGTTTCTGCATGCTTATTACCTAGTAGGTTTATTTTGTGTAAACCGGATTAAGTTGTTACTTATTGGTGGTAAATTTTTTTCGCATTCACTATACTAATTTGAAGTTATCGCTGTCTTCTTTCAACGAATATAATCGAAAGAGACGAAACATTTAGCGCTGTCAGATTAGTCTGTACACGACGTTTCTATCGACGTCTACGTATCACTCGAAAAACGTCGATTAAAAACACCACAAAATGTTCCATCTCTTTTGTTTTTGTTTCATTTAAAAAACATAGCATGCATCTAAAATATGTTTAGTGTATAAACAGCAGAATCACCACCATTTTCTTCCAAAATTATGAAAAGTCTTACCTCTTCCTTCATTTTTTGACAAGGCTGTACAAATAATATTAGTCTCGCAATTTGATATGAAACAATTAATATTATTTTTACTACTTCATTATTTATTCCGTTGTCTTTGGTATCTGTTACAAATTAATAATTACGTTTATTCGTCACTTCAAAAATCGTACTTAATAGTTTATTTAAAAATGTTGATATGAAAAGCTATTACAAGTTCAGGATTTTCGTTATTGAGATATATTTCAGATAATTTAATTTTCAATTTAATAGCTACATTAACATTTTACGTTGGTTTTGAGTTGGTGTTGAAATTGCTACGAGATATGAAATGATTTAAAATATTACATCTTTTAGACCTTATGTTACATTCTAAAGATATTCGTTACTATCGTTAATATATAACGTGAAAAACAGAACAGGTGTATAATGTACACATTTGCTATTTTTATGGCATTGGAGGCAAACAAGGAGACGAATTGGTAAGAAATTCACGCCGTCTAGAAACACCAACGGTAACGTCACTGGTAGTGGTAACGTCAATGTTACCTTACCGTTGACGTGTTCCAAACACGTGTCCCGAACACGTCAATGGTAAGCATTGACGTTATGGCAGCAGAAATAAGTAATGTGATGGTATAAATCCGGACGAGTCACTGCAAAACTCTACCACCTAGTCAGATGTCACGGTGTTAGAGACAGCAAGCATCTGCTCGCTTTTTACGAGCTCCGACCATCTTTTCTACAAAGGAGGCCGGACCGACATGGAGCAAAATTATTTTATTAATTCTATCTTATCTTTTATTAATGTATCGGTGTTACGTCTTCGTAATATATAAACGCTTACCATCGTATGTCCTTGCAAGATAAAAATGTAGACAAGTCAAAATATTAAAGAATAAACTGCTAATTTGTAATAACAGATGAAAACCTTCAAATGAATTAAATTCCCTCATCATTTTATATGTTTCGGAAAAGTAACGTGACAATTGATTTATTTTGGTTGCATGTAGAGCATCGTGATTTTGTATTATGGCTTCTGAAAATGAATAACAATGATAAATTGAAACATTTGGTAAGAGTAATGTTAAGTATTTTATTTAAAAAAAAAAGTATCTTCACGCCCATACCCCCGAAGAGGTAGGCAGAGGTACCTTATTTTCTCTATATTATTATTTTCGCCTCTGTGGTCTAGCGGTCCGGCGTCGGGCTTCACTTCTTGAGGTCCCGCTTACAAACCCCGGGTCGGGCAGCAAAAAAATAATGATAAATGTATAATATCACTTTTCTAATAAAAATAACGTTACCGGGATTGAATACATGAGCCCGGTTGGCGATAGACTTGCCATCTTTCACAATGTGGGACTAACTATCTTCGGTTAGTCGTGAGTGCCCTGGTTGTGCCTTTGCCTTCCCACTCGGCAATATGAGCGTGAAGATGTATCATATATTATCTCTACTCAGGGTGAGTGATAGATAATATATTATTGTTAACTCTTTATTTTACAAATCACAAATTACAGGTAAACTTAAAACTGAAAAGACGAAAGTATAATAAAATAAATTTTCTTTCAGGCAACGGGTTAAAAGAAAACAATAAATGAAATAAGTAGACCTGGTGTTTAAAACCATGCTTAATATAAGTAGTTAATGCATAATATACATATTCAACATAATACATACTAAAACGTAACTACACAGAAGGATAGCATATAAGAAATAATCCTAAGAAAATGTATGTAATGTAAAAAAATATCCATTCTACAATTTATTAATACAAATTAATTTTTATTTAACGCAAATACGTTAATAAGTAAAAATCACTTGTTCACCTGATTGAAAATTGTTAACGAACTGTTGACAAGAATCTTTTGTAATTTGTCTTCCGATGAGATCTATTTCGTGGTTAATCAAATGCAGAGGCACTTTACAAAGAAAACTCTTGCTACTTATTATTGGTTCCTCATCATTAGGGTTTTCTGTAACACAATAATTGTGTATGTAGTCAACTGAATAAGCAAATGTTCAAATCTAAAGAATGAAAAAAAGAGCTGGGTTACCTACAATATTTAAGCGTATTTATAATATCTTAGCACAGTTTGATTTAATATTGTTTAACTTACCTAGGCTAAAAAGCATTTCATTCATATGCTTGTTTATAACAGCAAAAACAGAGTTGATCGAGTTTGCCACTAATATAAATTGTAATTGTAATAAATTCATTAAACTGCTTTGAATTATCCATCCGAATATCCACTTGGAACCTGCAAGTTAGCAATGACGTTAAATGTATTTGGACGTACTGAGCCTTTACCATGAGTTAGTACAGATTACGTTCAGCAATTGAAGTATCGAAATCTGTAGCACTCTAAATTTAGTGATGTTAGTTACCAATAGAGGCGCTGTTCAAAGTTTTCATGCAAATAGTTTACAGAGACTATAGCGAGTATTGTAAACTCGACAAGCTGTAAACTTATGGCTCTGAGTTTACGGCTTCTAAAGTTTTCTATACTCGCTACCGTTTCTGTAAATTATTTGTATGAAAACTTTGAACAGCGCCTCTATTGGTAACTAAGAGAAACACACTTTTAGACCAAAAGCACATATACAAAAATGTCATCGATTTGGACATATAGCCTACCGAACGTAATCTTTAACAACTAATGGTAGAGGCTCTGTTCCCCAAAATGAAGTGATATCCCAATATTTACGAGTAGCACTTATTTAAACATAAAAATTGTTAGAGTTGCGTGCCATGCGTGCGTACCTTGAATTTGCTTGAGTTTGCATTGAAGATATACCAGTAAAATAAAATAATACGAAAACGTATTAAAGCTAAAGTCCTATTTGTTTAATGATTTGTATATTTCTTGCTGCATTATCTATTCGCTGTGGGAACTGCCACTGGAATATTTTGTACAAAGAGGAAGCAAACGGTAATAAAATCTCGTGATGGGTTCCATCCCTAGCGCGCCAGAAGTATCACAATCGCTTTGTTTATTTTTGAGGAAGAAATATCTGTTTTCATAAAGGTTCATAAGTCGCATACGTTTGGGAATATCGCTGTAAGTACCTAACTAGTTCTCGAAAAATAATTTTGAATATGTTTGGGCCCAACCCAACCTAAAATATAAGTGATTTTAGCAGAATCAAAAAAGTGGAGTTGGGTAGCTTGAATAAATAAGTTATTGTCGGGCTAATATAGCAAACTGCAGGATATGCCTAGATATTTCATAATTACCACTTGCATTACTGACAAGCTCGATGAAAATAATCATCCCAACTATTGGGAAAATCACCACGGTAAAATATGACCTCGGCTGGTTAAGGTCTTTAATAAAGTGTCCGTTTAGTGTTTTCTTAATCTGTAAATTCAAAAAAGTTTAATAAATTTTAATATTGTCTATTATTAGAAAATCACACGTACAAATTGTTTTCCCAAACAAAAAGTCTTTCTGAATAGGCAGTAAGTCAATTTGTTAACTTTGATCGTCTAAAACACCATGAGTTAGTTTAAAGTAATAATGGTTTTGAAAAAGTTGGTTCTGTTACCAATAGCCACTGCAGCGGCTATCTGTAGCTGTCAAATAGGGATACTAAGACCAAGCGTTGAGATGGCCTCAATAAATACTGTAACGCTCCTCAGTGTTGGACTCAAGTTACCAAACTTTATTTACATTTTTGTTTAGTTCATTATCGTCATTTGCTTAAATTTAGAAGAGGAAAAAAATTGTGTCCATTGTATTGCATTGTAATTTTTGACACACAGAAATCTACATCGATATTGGTCCATTGGTTCAAAAGTTATAATGCCACAAACAAATAAGCAAACTTAAGTGAAGTTATGTTAAACTTATGTTAAAAACATTATGTGAAAGAAATACAAACCTCATTAATTCTTTTCATATAGTTGAGGAACAATCTTATTCTAGTAGCGCCTTTTAAGAATCCATAACAAATAAGTGCAATTATTATAAAAAAATTTACAGCCTCTAACAGATTTGAAATGTTCAAATTATTATCCCCAGGTACAAGTACCATATAGTCTTTAAAATCGAAGAAATCAAGTGTTACTGAAAACAACTGTATAACTGAATCAATGTTGCCTAATTTTGTAAAAGACAACCGTGGCCTATAGACACCACAGTTGTTATAGTTGCGTCACTGTGCTGAGACCGGAATGTCGGGCCTACCTTCGATGTCAGAGTCATTATAGAACCGGGAATAGCTGATAAAGCACACACAAAAGGCGTTACATGTTCGTCGCTATTAAAGGTATTTCCTTTTATGGTTATTCAACCGAATAACGTATGATACTTTTTACAAAAACACCATAGACACATCGGATAGTAAGTAGATAATAGTTTGAAAAGCGTCGGACGCTTGTAAATATATTTGTTAGCATCAGCCCCTGCTAGGCAGTTCGTAAGCTACCTAATACTCGCCGTACGGGGTAAAATATAGGTAATCACCAACAAGATCACTATTAGCAAAGTGTGATGCAGAAACATGCTCCACCTTCTTACCCGTTCGTGCAAAGTATTACATAGTGCGTCAACTTTAAAATGCAGCATGTGCCCTTGCGGACTTTTTTGTAGAACCTTTAAAAGGGAACATTCAACCGTTTACGCCGCGTGCGTAAAGGAAGATCTATAGAAGGGAATATTAACTGACAGTTCTGACGCTGTAGGTCTGACTGTAGGTAATTGGCTTACTTTTCAATTGAATTCAACGGTCTAAGGTGATAGAAAAATCTATACTAAAAATCCGGGAAAAGATCAATAATGCACAAACTGTTTGTTATTTATCAAACTTAATTTTTTCACCTTCAAAGTATTTTCTTTCAGAAACAATACACCTACGCCAACGAATAATCTAATCATGAAAACATTTTTTAAACGCTGTTTTCGGAATTGAGTTTAGTTCTAGGCGCGAATTCTCTTTTATGTCATCCACCGATTGAAACCGGGTGCCACGACATCGAAATTTGATTTTAGGAAAAAAAAGAAGTCGGTTGGAGCCATATCCAGTGAATATGGTATTCGTTGAGTGTTTGGTCAAAAAGCCTTTCACAATTTTGGCCTTGCGCGATTACGCATTATCATGGTGTAAAATTCAAGAATCTGAGTTTTTCGTCGAATTTGCTCTCTTAAACGCCGCACAACACTCAAACAATATTCCTTATTTATCGTTTGACCTTCCAGCAAGAGTTTTGAGTGCATAGCACCGCGATAGTCAAAGAAAACACTCAACATGACTTTGACTTTTGAACAAGTTTGTCATGGTTTTTTTTGGTTTCGGTTCAGCTGAAAGGCACCACCACGAAGTTTGGTGACTTGTTTGTATGTCAAACTCATAAACCCACGTCACATCACCAGTGATGGTGTGTTTCATGAATGTTGGGTCGGAACTGACTCGTTCTAGCATAGCCTCAGCGACTCATGAGCGATTAAGTTTGTGGAGAAAATTGAGGTCTTTTGGGAATAAAGGAGCGGCAACATGTTTCATACCCAAATGATTAGTAAGAATGATACGAATCGACTCATGAAAGTGCAGAAAGTTTGGTGACTATCTCTCTCAAAGTTGAACAAGTTAAATGAGGATTCACTAATTGCTACACTTTTGCGATGTTAATTTCAATTGCAAACGTTGGTGGCCAACCAGAGTGAGAAAAATCTTCCATGACACCTCGACCGCTTTTGAACGCTTTGTACTCACAAGCACGAGTTTTTGATAAAAGCGAATCCTTCCGTAAATTTTCATTGAGTTCGAGGACAAATTTCCATTGGCGTTCCAAAATTTTAGATAAACTCGTAGTTCGATGCACTCAATATGATATAACTAAAAACATCACTGTTATTAATGCAACTTGAACTCCACGCCAAAATGGAAAACTGTTGAGATGTATGGTCGATGCTGTTTTGCCAATCTAATATTGGAACCATGAACAAATATTACATTCCCGATACTTTTTTGACTGAATGTATAGATAGAGATATAAAAGCTAATAAAAGCGTGTTAAAATGAAATCTCACTTATTACATAGCTGTCTACATCATATTAACATATCATTTCTGGGGGTTAGGCGATACTTACTATCAATACTTACATACTAATTATATACAATAAGTACTTGCTGAATATTCTTTCGAGATTTCGAGAATATTCTTTGCTGAGGGTTCGTTTATAAATTAACACTCAGCATGTAGGCACAAGGCTACGCGGCAATCCACTACGCTACGATTTGATTCCTGACAGATAAAGTCATTACTGTGATACATATACAAAGAATTATACAAATTTTAACTAAAGATGTATACTATAACTTTCTTACCTATTAATAGTACTATAAAGCAGCTGTATACCATCAGGATTCTTGAGTCTTTTGAATCATGCGAAAAACATTGAATTGGCCCTATTCCAAGGACTCGGGATAGATGTAATACAAAAGCAAATGTTTTGCTTATACCATACGTCTTTACCAATTCTGACATTTTAATAAAGTCTTCCTGTAATAGTAAGTAAGCTTAGATTTTTTTTTGAAAATCTTAGCAGGCTTTTACTTTTTAATACAAGCTAGCTTTTGCTGTTTTATTTTATGGTTAACAAAAAGTATGATTAAATTTGTCAGTGTCCGCATTACACGTTATCCGTCAGTCAGTTCAATGATAGTGCCAAAACTGACAGCAAACCTACTCGTATCTTGTAATAACCCGCTTAAATTTAAAAACATATATTTATTTATTTATTATATGCACAAACACTATACAATGGATGACTTTATGTAGGCTATCCATAAGTGTCATAACTGTTTTAATTACAATTTGTGTTTTTATACAGCGTGGAGCTCTCATTTCGTTTTCAGTTAATTGATTAGTTAGCTTACATTATTGCAGTATTATATTTATTCTTTGCTGACATGTGACCGTGTCTTTAAACTAACTCTCTGTCTAGTTTCATGTTGATAAGATTTTTATGTTACTGTTGATCGAATAAGTACATACCGACCCTTTTTTTTTACGTGTGGAAAATCCCCCTGGATACCTACCGCTCTCGAGGGAGAGCAGCGGGTTATGTCGGACTCGAACCGACTAAAAATTTTACGATGCCCGGCTAGGAGCGAGATGGGGTCGCGTTGGCATTCACCACCTCACTCCGCGGCTACGCCCCGGTCCTTACCGGGCCTCCTCCCGCGCTGCAAGAGAAGCGACTCCGGCCATAGGAATCGCCCCCCAGGCATGCGAGGCCGTGCTGGCCGAGGAAAGCCCCCCGGCAGCCCCGCATCGGAGACGCTTTGAAGGCGAAGTAACCGCCTTCTCGCACCCCCTGTCCGCCTGCGCCGGAGCGGGCCTGAGTTGGGATTGTTCTCCCGGGCCTACTCCGCGTTCTCCTTTTGCATTATTACGTCTTCGCACAAGGAGACCATTGCCTGCCAGAACCTGTCGCTACCGAGCATGGCGTTGACTACGCTCGGTAGTGAGAGGCTACGACCTACGATCGCTGAGAGAATACCACGCTGTTATGACGCCGTTATCTTCTGGCGCCCCGCACTCGTGGCAGGCGGGGGTCGCCTCACGTCTTGCGATCTTGTGCAGATACTTCCCGAAGCATCCATGCCCGGAAAGCACCTGCACAAGTCGGAACGTCAGCGACCCGAACCGTCGGTGCAACCACTCTCGGAGGACCGGTCGGATAGCCTCCACTGACACCTGTCCAGGGACAGGTGGGGCTAGGTCCTCCTTCTACCGCTCGAACGTGGTCTCCCACGCCTGCCTCTGCATGCGTCTCACATCCTCCAACGCCAGGGGCTTCTCACGAGCCTTCGCTGACGACACCGCAAGGTATACGTCAGCAAATGCGCGCGCATGGAGCTCCCAGCGCGGTTCTGCTGCGAGGACGCATGCCGAACTTTGCCGACCCTACCTTAATCATCAATAACTAAGTTTTATTGTCGACAAAAGTGATGGGCTATTGGCAATTGAACAGAATCCTTTTATGGGGTTGTAGGGGAGTTCGTTTGCTACAATTTTGACCCCAGTATTGTGTATCTGAAAGTGCACCAGTTATGAGGTACATCATTTTTTAATTTTTTTATTAGTAAAAGTTTTCCTTCTTAAAAATTCGATAACAAAAAAATTAATGACAAAAACACATTTTTTAATTTTAATTACAGCATTAGAAAGGTTACATTACATTTGTTAATTAGTAAAAACTGTGAAATCGTATTTATCTGCATTCAAACAGAAGGTAAACGCTGTATTTTAGAAAAAAACAGCTTTAGTTATTGAAAACTTTTTAGTTTTTAAAATGTGTTTTTCTCAAAAAAAATACAAATAAATTTAGTCTGCATGTTATTTGAAAAGTATTTACAATTTTCTAGCTATCCAATAAGATAAAAAAATGCATTCGATAACTAATTCGTTATTATAAAGGACTCAGGTAGAAAAATTGCGAGATAGAGATTTGGGGTAATGAATGCGTCATCTTGCTTTCGCTCATTGTTTAATGAACTAGAAATAGAAACCAATATCATACTAGTCTGTTCTTGTGATTCATACTGTTTAGACGCTCTCATTATCCTTTGTTGCTGTAAACTTTCGATCTGGCCAGCCCTACTGGACTGACTTATTTCACTTTATGAGTTTTGGCTCGTGAACTGGATTTTGTGATCGATTATTTACCCGAAAACTTAGCTTATACTAAAGGACTTGATTTACTAAAACTATGTCTGCATTTTTTAAATTCTCCATGCAGGGTTCTACACCCATGATTTTATTAGTAAATTAAGCCCTTTAGTAAAAGTTAAGTCTTTGGGTAAACGATATTACGTGAAATGGTAGCAAATGGCCTCCCCTAAAATCCAGTCTAAAAAAAAGTATCTTCACGCCCATATCCCCGTAGGGGTAGGCAGAGGTACAACCAAGGCACCCACGACTAGCCGAAGACACTAAGTCCCACAATGTGATAGGTGGCAAGCCTATCGCCAACCGGGCACATTTCCAATCCCGACTAACATTTTTTTTATTAGAAAATTGGAAAAATCCAATTTTCTTTTGTTGGCCGACCCGGGATTCGAACCCGGGACCTCATGCAGTCAAGTCCAACACCCGGACCGCTAGACCAGTCTAACTTCCAATAACTGTATAGTTATGTCGCTATACGAAAGAATGTGATTAATATTGTTACTGGGAGCGTGCATCTCAACATGATTGAAATCGTATTAGTAATAATAATTTAAAATCGCATTAAAATAATTGAATTAACACCTATCAATTCATTAAAAGTGACTTTTTGTAATAGAAATCAGCTCGCGTATCATCTGTTAGTTTAATACTCAAAGGGATGGACGGACTCTTTAGCAGGTGGACGAATTTTGATGCGGTTATTTTTATCTCAAAACTGACATGATCGAAAGGGTTCTTAACTATACTTTATGGAGATCCGTCCAGGCGTTCAAGGTCATTATTTCATTTGCAGCTAATTTGTAAGCATTGAAATGAATATTAGAAGAACTTTGGGTATTTATTTCACTTTAGAACATATGTGAGACCTAACAGTTAATGAATGCTGGTACATCTAAGCTGAGCTGATGATGGAGTTCGAAGATAGGAGACGGAGCCCCGGAATACCTACTCCTAAATAAATCGAATTTAGACTTTTTTTTATTTTTTTTTAAATATAGGAAGGCAAACAAGCAGACGGATTTCCTGATGGTAAGAAATTCACGCCGCCTAGAGACACCAACGGTGATAATGGTGCGTTGCCAACCTGAGGTCGGGATGTTAGGCCTCGAGCAAAACTAAGTTTATCGGCTACCTTACCCTCCGATCCGGAACACGTCATGACGTTATGGCGGCAGGAATAGGTAAACTCTTAAGATTTGTCTAAATTAGATCTGTTCATGTTTTCTTGTGACGAGGACTTGATGACAAGGACCTAATGATAGAACTGGAAGGTGGCTCAATTAAAAAAAATATGGTATTATGTTGTGTAACCTTCGCTGTTTATCTAAAGCACATTAAAAAGATGTTGTTAGATGCATGTAGATGTAAATGAATCGTATTTAGGGGGTTCTGTTTTTTTTTAATTTTTACACTATTTATTGTTATCGTTATCTTCAAGGTGAAATTCTCAAACACTAGTATCAAATGTCACAATAGCATATTTTTAAATGACTATTATGTTGTCAACCTTGCGGTTTTTACAACTTCACTGGGTTTTGTGGGCCGAGCAGAGAGCTTAGCCCAGGACATCATTATTTAAATGGATTGGACTGTTACCTACAACGCCAGCAACAAGGGCTGTCTCCGTACCGTGCCTCGAGTTGTTGCTGCGTTCTGGTTACTGGGTGGACTTGATGGAGGAATAGTAGTGGTTCGTCGCTCGGCGACAACACAATATCAATTCGATTTGTTGAGCAGATAGGTTGATTGCACTGTAAATCTTCTTTGTCCTACTGTAAAGCAACTTTTGCATTGAATATTTTTTTGAGGGTTATTGAAAAGTCGTTTTAAGGTTTACGTTGTTAAAACAACCTATTGCTATTTAAATTTACTCAAAAAAGTATTGCTTGTCGATAGAGTTAAAAAACAACTTGCACGTAAATGCTCTTAGTGACGACAAGAAACTAGAATTTCGTTTTTTAAATATCCAATCTCTAACCAAATCATTTGCAAATATTAAGTATATAAACGCATAACATAATATTTCCTAAATTATTATTATCCTGTAAATTAAGACTATTTCCTATTTTATTATTTCCAACGTTGTCTTATAGCCAACCACATCAAAATTATGTTTAATACTCGTAGGTATATAAACAGTAAAGAATATTACCACGACATGTGTTCACAACTTACACTTGTAGACAGTATAAAGCTATTAACTATGCGTTCATTTATAATACTTGTTTGAACTGTTTGCACTTTTGATTGATGAGTATGCTCATTATCGTTCAAAGCTTTGTATTATGGTTGTAACCCAGGATCCTGCGATATCGTTTGGTTGCCAGACTTAAGTCATTTTATGAAAGTGCAAAACAACTCATCATATTCTTTCAACTTTTAGCGGTTCAGTTGTTGTACTTGACTGCATGGGTACGATGTACGATTTCAATCATGTTGAGATGCACGCTCCCAGTAACAATATTAATCACATTCTTTCGTATAGCGACATAACTATACAGTTATTGGAAGTTAGACTGGTCTAGCGGTCCGGGTGTTGGACTTGACTGCATGAGGTCCCGGGTTCGAATCCCGGGTCGGGCAACAAAAAGAAAATTGGGTTTTTCCAATTTTCTAATAAAAAAATGTTGCTTGGGATTGGATAAGTGCCCGGTTGGCGATAGGCTTGCCACCTGTCACATTGTGAAACTTAGTGTCTTCGGCTAGTCGTGGGTGCCCTGGTTGTACCTTTGCCTACCTCTTCGGGGATATGGGCGTATCCCCGATATAAGTAGTAGTAAGTATAAGTATAAGATACTTACTAACTTACTTTTTTATGTAGTACTAGTTGTTGCCCATGGTATTGCTCGCTTGGTTAGTGGTCCCACATGAACATTTTTTCGGGATAAAAACTGTCCTATGTGTTAATCCAAGTTACCCTTTATGTGTGTGCCAAATTTCATGAAAATCGGTTCAACAGTTTTAGCGTGACAAAACAAACATACGAACTTTCGCGTTTATACTATAACTATGATAGGATTTATGAGATATTATTAAATTTGCACTATAGTAAAAAAAAAAGTATCTTCACGCCCATATCCCCGAAGAGGTAGGCAGAGGTACAACCAAGGCACCCACGACTAGCCGAAGACACTAAGTCCCACAATGTGATAGGTGGCAAGCCTATCGCCAACCGGGCACATATCCAATCCCGACCAACATTTTTTTTAATTAGAAAATTGGAAAAGTCCAATTTTCTTTATGTTGGCCGACCCGGGATTCGAACCCAGGACCTCATGCAGTCAAGTCCAACACCCGGACCGCTAGACCACAGAGGCGACTATAGTGATTTTTTAAAAGACTATGTACTGATAGATCAAGTATTTTCGCTTCGCAAGGTCGTGGAGAAACATTTAGCTGTAGGCTGAGTGTTTTCTGCTGCTGCTGTAAGTTTTAAGTCTTTTTTTGTGATCAATCAATATTTAAGCATAATCCAACCTTCACTTTTCACTTGTGCACCAAAAACAGTAACACTTTAAATAAATGAAATAAAGCTCATACTGTAAGATACACAAAGTACACTTAGTCAAATGTTTAATTGGGACTATTTGGAAATAAATAACGTGGTTTTACAATGGAGGAAATTAATAGTCGTTGCTGTTTTTGAATTATTAACATTCATTTATT
>NJDC01000829.1:51204-65012 GCA_002245475.1 Calephelis virginiensis | reverse complement strand
CAACAAAGATTTTAATAAATTAACGCCTAGTATAAAATAAATTAAAAATATCAATAATTTTTAAAAAAAAAAAACATTTGTAATGAGGCTTACTAGTGTTAATGAGTACTTATCTGACATTTTAATATTTTAGAAATGGTGTGAGAGGTATAATGAATAATAAATATAAAATTATCAATTAAATGTTTACCTGTAATTTTCACTTGATTTATTTTTTTAGATAGAATAGTGCAATAATTAGTTTTCTTTCTTTAGGTTTTGGCAATCTCGTTAGTATTTTGCCATTAGTCAAGTTGAAATATGCATCAAATTTTATATCAATTATAATTGGTCATCAGTCATAAGTTGTCATTTAGTCATGTCAGGCTCTTGGGTAAAGCGGTGGCCTGTTTACTCAAGCTCATGTAATGAGATTTGGCGGCAACGAGGAAATATACGATACGCTAATTTCTTCATGATTATTTCATTTCTGCACTTTCACTGAACAAAATTGTACAAAATGCCACCAAAATTTACTAATTTCACTCAAAATTAACACAAAATACAATAATTATGAAAAAACTTCGACCATATTTTCTCTCGATGGCGCCAAAACTCCAATAATTAGTTTACTTGTAAACTTATAACAATTTTGACATTTCATTTTAGATTAAGGCTATGAATTGGACCGAGTTAAGCCAAAATGTACCAACTGTATAAAGTTGATTTCGAGAAACCGGCGTCTAAATTTAGATTTGTAATTACACGTAGTTCTACTTATATCTTATCTTTACTATCGTATCTTTATTAATTTATTATTATTATCTGTATATGTCTTAAAATATTTCATTAAATTCTCTGACCCAAAGTCATTCGTTATTTATTTAAATCAGCGGTCGGCAACCTTTTCGCAAGCAGGGGCCACAAGGAGGCAAAATAAACTAAACGTGGGCCACTCTTGTTATATTGACACTAGACGCCAAATATACCTACGTATTGGTCCAATTGGTCACATCCCACACAAAAAATGAAAATGGGCGCAAGGAAGCGCGTTCTTAAGGCTTTATTGTGATATTTATAACTTATTTACAAAACATTAACGGGCCGTAAGTAAGACGTTGGCGGGCCGCAGGTGCCACGCGGGCCGCGGGTTGCCGACCGCTGATTTGAATTATCAAGTGCTCATTACAAGTTTTGGATCATTATAGCCAATTGTTTTAGACTTAGTCCTTATGTGTGGCTTGGTTCCTAATTTTTTTTCGCGAATGTAAATGTAGGATGGGTTGTTTTTGCTGAGTAGTAATACAGCACATTCTGATCAGTTTGGTGTCAATAACTAATTTTTGACAATTTGTGGGTTGGTACATTTTGGCATAACTTAGTCCAATTGTGAGTTGCACCCGAGGGTTCGAGCCTTGTCGTGGCGGGGGGGCTGAGTAACTGGGGTCGAGCCGGGGCTCCGGTGAAACTAATACGGATCAGGGAGGGAGCTCCTCAGTACCCCTCTCTGTCCAAGAGGGGACACGAGGAGCGCACACAGGGTGGTGGGCCATTTGGCCCGGGATGGCGGCAACACGACCCGCGGAGTAGGGGAGCGGACTTTCCATCTAGTTTGCCTGGTCGAGGTAGGGTTGCGGCAGGTACGGGGGTGCCTGTCGCCACTGGAACCCCCGAAGTGGTGTACGCTGTGTCTCTGTACATCACTTGAGACGACAAGCGGTCCCATGTTGTGAGGGGCTGCGCGACGGGGATCGCGAGATCCAGAGCCACCGGGGCAGTGGAAATGTGCCAAAGCGTCCCCACAGCTCTGGTACCTGGCGAAGGGGAGGACACCGTGGGGTTTTAGTCAGTAGAAGTCTGACATAACCCGCCACTTCCCCCGTTCCACTTGGAAATTATCTGTTTACAATCGAAAATGTCTTCTCTCTCACTTATCCGATTTAGGTGAAATATAGCTTTGATTATAGGTTGAATTTACAGTAAAATAAAACAAAAACGAAAATAAGCTGCTATAGGTATTTTTGTAATGTATACCTGCATATATAAAAAACATTTTTATTTTTAACAGAGTTCAAAAAAACGAGGAGGTTCTTAATTCGGTCGGTATATTTTTTATGTATGTACACCGATTTCTCCACGGTTTCTGAACCGATTTACGTGATAGTTTTTTTTTATTTCATATGGAATAGTTTTGAATTGGTCCCATAAGAATTTGATTAACGTAGGCCCAGTAGTTTTTATTTTATGAGCATTTTTATTTATTTTCACCTATCTCAATGTTCATTTTCATTAAATTGAATCATATCAGCAATCAACTAAAAAGTATTAAATAAAAATAACTAAGTTAATTAAAACCGAATTCGAAACTAAAAAGTAAAAAAAATAATCAAATCTATTGGTAAATGGCACATACAAATAATAGGTAGTATATAATTAATATTAAATCTTTATTATTTTTTACTTTTTTATTTTTCAGGTCGGTATTAATATTAACGTAGTTATTTTAATTTAAAAACACATTTAAAAAACTTTTAGGTTTCGAAGCGTCCAAGTCATCTATGTATCTCATAGATATATTTATCGATATAGTAATATCTATCTATTATTTTTCTGGAATGTCTTCAAGATACAGATAACGGTATTTTAATATTTTTATTACGTTTATAGATATGGACGACAAAGGCGCCGAACCTCAACACGATGCCAGATATAATTGGCTTGTTTGTCATTTTTGACCTTTTGACACATTTTCGTCCCAATGACCGAAGGTGCTAGATCGGCGGCTCCTCTGAAGATAATGCAAAAATACATATCCGTTATTATCGCTAAGAATTTATTATTTACTAGCTGTTGTCAGCGGCGTTGTCGTTGGTTAATGGTCCCATTGGAGTATTTTTTTCGGATAAAAACTGTTCTATATGCTGACCCAAGTTACCCTTTATGAGTATTCATAATTTCTTGAACATCAGTTCAGCAGTTTTTGCGTGAAGGATTGCAAACAAACATACAAACTTTTGAATTTACAATATTAGTAGGATTAAGATTTCATACCCACGAGGTGACGCCATTGGTAAGAAATATTTAACATAGAGAGTAACGCAGCTGTTTAACCGATTTTGAAAAAAGATGACGTTATACGAAATGAAATAAATTTTATTTATTTGAGGAATTTGTGTGTTAAAAAGTTGGTACAAAGATATTTAAACCTACCAACATATTCTTCTACATCGTGGTGTGCAAATATCTAAATAAATTTATAGAAATTAAACATGTATATACAGTTTAATATTTAAATACATTTGACACCTACATTTTTTGTAAATAATTATTAAACAAAATTTTATTTGCAATTCTCCGTCATATCAAAACCGATTTTTAAAATTATTTTTCATGGTGGTTCCATGTCCACCAAGTAATTCATAAACAGCCACATTTATCGTATTTCCCCATTAATAAATTTAGCTAGAATTATTACAAATACCCTATATTCTATTCCCTACCTGTACTACCTACCGAACGTAAGTATCAACTTCAGTATTCGTACTTAATCGAGCTTAAGTTCCAGTCACAAGTTGGCATCGCACTACCAACATCTTTAGTGCATATAAGAGGATTGAAAATATATCAGCTTAGTTGCCTATCAATGCTATAAAAAACTTAAAAGTCAAAAACTAGTAGAAGAACGTTGAAAATTTGTTTAGGACTCCGGGACATCTGCGATTCGTTCCCCGTGTTGATCCGGGCTCCTTTGCAGAATAGACCATCTACCATCCTGCCAGGCAGCTCATAAAAGGCGAGCATAGGCTTACCGTCATTTACACTGTGACATCGTAGGTGTTAGAGTTGCGCAGAACTAGCCCGGATTGGTACCACCGCCTTTCCTATTCCTGAAGTCATAACGTCAGTGCATGCCGTTGACGTGTTCCGGTTCGTTTGGCAAGGTAGCCGGTATACTTACATTTGCTCGAGTCCTAACACCCCGGCCTCAGGTGTTACCACCCTTGAAAAGAAAGAAAGAAAAAATATTTATTCGCGGAATATGAGTGTTACAAACATGTTACAAAATTATTTAAGCGTTCCTACATATTCTACCAACTTGTGGTGTGCAAATATTTTAATAGATTTTTAATTATTTATTCACGATTTACTATTTACACACTGTTTTTTGTTTGTTTTGAGATTACATAATTATTTATTAATAGACACAATTTTTAGAATGTAAATTAATTTATCCCTATCTACCGTAAACTACCACCGTTTCCAAACCTAGCCAGCCAGGAGAAGAAACGGCAAAACAAACTCCTGCGCACCCCACATTCTGGAATCAAATTAATCATATTAGAAATACTGTATTATTTATTCTTATCTGCAAGAAAATCTTTGACATTATAATAATTTTTCTTTAAAAGTAAGTTGAATACCTTTTTTAGAAATCTGTTTAATGGAAGTGATTTAAGATTATCAGGAATTTGGTTGTATATACGAATGGACATGCAATACACACACAATACACACAATACACACAATTGGTGTCTCTAGGAGGCGTGAAATTCTTACCATCAGGAAATCCGTCAGCTTGTTTGGCTTCCAATGGCATAAAAAAATTATAGATATTAAATATTGAAATACAATTTGACATTAAAATATGTTCGACTTCTAATTTTTTTGTAAGTTAATCGATTGATCCGTCATATAAAAACCAATTTATAAATATTTTTATGGTTGTTCCATTGCCACCAAGTTTAATTTATAAATAGTCAGATTGATTGTATATCACTGTGTGGATTTGACTAGACTATTATCAATGTCTTATATTTCATAGTTTCTCTGTCTGCCTCTCTCTATAAGAGAGAAAATAAAAAAATATAAAAAAGAAAAAAAGAAAATTATTAAAAAAAAATATAGAGAGAGACAGACAAACATGAAAAAATAATAATAAAAAAAAAAAAAAAAAAATAAAAAAACAAACATGCGCAATCCGCAAAGCTTACTATAGCAAAAAGTGTCGTGACAACTTTTCGTAAGATTTTTTTCCGTCTAGCCTCCTTTCACAACGCGCAATAAGGAACTTAGTTTCAAAAAAGTTGCTCGGAATTGGATATGCGCCCAGTTGGCGATAGGCTTGCCACCTTCATCGTAGGGCTTAATATCTTCGGCTAGTCGTGGGTGCCTTGGTTATACCTATGCTTATCCCTTCAGGGATATGGGCGTGAAGATACTTACTTATCTATACATATAATAAATCTGTAGAAGGGTCAATTCTGTACATTGAAAATATTGAAAAAATAAATAGCAGTGTTACTGAATCGATACCAAACACAAATATGTGATCAAAAAAAGGTTTGTCTGTCTGTCTGTCTGTATGTTCAAGCATCACGTGAAAACTAACGGTTCGATTTCGATGAAACTTTGGCAATAGGCTTGCAACCTATCACATTGTGGGACTTAGTGTCTTCGGCTAGTCGTGGGTGCCCTGGTTGTGCCTCTGCCTACCTCTTCGGGGATATGGGCGTGAAGATACTTTTTTACTTCCTAATGAAAATAACGTTGCCCGTGGTTGAATATGTGCCCGGTTGGCTATAGGTATATCACTTGTCACATGGGTCTTAGTGTCTTCGGCTAAACGTGGATGTGACTCTGCCTAGCTTTTCCTGAGTATGCGCGTTAAGATACGTTTTATATTAATTGGGACGTATATCCAATTTCTTCTGTATAAGATAAACAATGCTTTGTATTCCGCAGAACGTCTTAAGTAATACATTTAAACTATTGGTCTATTTTCTGTCAGTATATCATCTTTATGGCCCATTCCAACGTTATATTTCGGCGATTCCAAGAAATATGGCCCTCTCAGGACAATCTCAGGCTATTGCTCCATCTAAATTCAAGTGTCTTGGTAAGTAAATAATTGTGGTTGTATCCTATGATGCTTAACAAACTGACCCACGGGATTCTACTACTTTTGTTGTGTCTGAAGAGTACCAGTTACGCATCATCCAGACTGTTGTAATCACGCCTTCCACAAAGGTGACTTTAGTGGAAACTTTGTTTGAAACAAATCCCTTAATTTTACCAAACGCGAGGCTCGGACTCGATTTCCGACAGCGGCAGGCACTTGTAGATGTCTGCATTTCCGGGTTTGAGTTTTTATTAAATTTATTTAAGTATTACTTTATATTAGAATCGTTGACTTTGCACAAGGATATAATTGGCTTTAAAAGAGTATCTTCACGCCCGTATCCCCGAAGAGGTAGGCAGAGGCACAACCAGGGCATCCACGACTTGCGACTTTTTTGACGAACCTTATCATTAGATGTATAATATGTATCTTCACGCTAATATCTACGAAGTGTTAGGCAGAAGAATAACCAGGGTACCACGACTAGCCAAAGACACTAAGTCCCACAATGTGATAGTTGGCAAGCCTATCGCCAACCTGGCGCATACCCAATCCCGAGCAACATTTTTTTATAAGAAAATTGATAAAAAACAGATTTACTTTTCATTGCCCGACCCAGAAATCGAACCCGGGACCTCATGAAATCAAGTCCAACACCTGGACCGCTAGATTACAGAGGCTTTATGTGCTATACTTTTAAATACTTATTAATTATTAGTTATTGTTGTATTCCCCAATGATACAATAAAGTAAGTGTTGCCTATTTGAGTTTTACTGCCCTTCAATAATTAAAGGCGTCTCTGCGATCTAGTGATGTGGTTTTGAATTATACTCCCATGCAACTAAAAATGTGTTCTTTTAATTGTCATATAGAAACAGCGTTGTCCGGGATTGAATAAATGCCCAGTTCGCGATAGATTTGCCACCATCATATTGTAAAATAAAGAAATTCCTTCGTCTAATCGTGACTGCCCAAGTTGTACTTCTAACTACCTTTTAGGACATCGATACTGGAAATATGAAAGGGCGTAAGGGACAAAGTTCGACTTTTCAGGAGAGCCAAAAAACGAAAAAAAGTCACAAATTTTAATTTAACTTTTCAGCTATTGAATGTATCTAAATGACTTCTTGAGCAAAGTTTCTTAGATTTGGACATTCTTTCAATATTTGATGTCGATATTAATCTATCTCTTGTTGTTTTAGAGTTAGCATGTCCCTTACGACCAAAAAAACTGTAAACAAAACCCTTACACCTGTCATTTTTTAGGCTTGTTACTTATCTACTTGGCTTAAAGGACAGTAATATTAGTTTTTGAATTTCATTTTGTCGTAAGAGGGGTCACGAGTTTTTAGACGTAAAAAAATGTTGAACCTTACAGACGTGACTATAGAGTCCAAAATACTTAATTGTATGTATTCGCAATTGAAGTAATCTCTAAATTGTAATGTTATGATATTAAATAAAAAAAAATAAACCAGATTTAATAATTACTATTTATTATTTATTTTGAAAAAAAAAAGTTTTTTAAAATAATTGCACATAATCTAAAAACAACTATTTTAATTATTACCAGCAGTCCTGATGTACCGATGTTTACAAACTTTATGACAACGAAAAGGCAATAGGTAAATAATTATGTCTTTTCTTACTACTTTAAATAATAAAAGGAACATCTTGTAAGAGAGCATTTTGCACAGTAGTGCAAATAACAAATAAAATAAAAAAAATAAGTGTAATTTCTAATAGGAACTGAGTTTTACTTAATACTAATGGGAACAAGTTGTAAATTTTCAAATATAAAATAATTGTGAATTACTCTTCAACGTCACTTATATCTTCTTCATCAGTTTCTGGCAAGGTGTCGATGATTGTATTATTAGTTGGGAGACTTAAGCACTCATTATGGAATCGTTTGGGTATAGTATTAACAGTACAAAGTTTTTTAAATCTTTATACTTTGTCACAGAAATTGGCAATTTGTTTTTGTACAGACGCGGCAAGTTATTGGGATTTAGGGAAAATTCGTTATAAGGTATATTGTCTTCATTTTGTTTTTCAATGTTAAAGTTACTTTTGGTTTCTATTGTCAATAACTTCTTTCGTCCTCTCCTTTTTTAGTGATTTTTCCTGTGGGTTTTTTCTCTTTTCTTTTTGTTGCTAAGTGTATATCATTTGTTGTGCTGTCCACAGACATGCTGTACTTAACTTTCATTATGAATGGGTTATCTTTGTTAAAAGTGCATATCCTGATGTCTTTGATTCGCAATTGTTTGTGTTGCCGAGTAGTCATAGTAAATAATTTATCGGCGAACTTTTCCCAGCTTATAATATCTTGGTATTCTAAAATCGATACCTTGTAGGGAAATGGTCTCTTTCTGGCGGTTTCCATGAAACCTGGCCATTGAGACGGAGCCCAAACAATGATTTTTTTAACTTCTCTCTCAATTAAAGCATGAACGCTGTCAACAGGTATGTACAGTCACGTGCAATAAAAAGTATACACGGGCAGATTTTCAAATTAATATTTACTCTTAAAATTTCAAAAACAAATAACCACTTAACAATTTAAACTATATACCCATCCGCGTTTCTCACAATAACGTTTCTGAAAACAATCTGTGTACATATTTTTGCCAGAAATGTATACGTTATTGTGAGAAACGCGGATGGGTATATAGTATAAATCGTCGCCTTGGAGGCCAATGGACCTAAGCCACAGTTTTTACGAAATGGAGTTAAATGTATTAACGTATTCACAAATAGCCGCAGTTTTTGTTAGTCAATAGATTTAACCGAAAGCATAATTATTGTAAACAGGTTTTTTATTAATTTGCCAATAGTTGTAAGTGTAGTTTCAATGAAAGCTAAAAAGTCTATGCCGCTTAGTTTCAATTAAATTTCAATTAAGTTTTTCAATTAAAGCATTCAAAGGTTACACATATTAATAATTTTAAGTAAAATATTGAACCTTCTACTGAAATGTGACGCTGATTTATGTAAAATAACTGTTTTTGCTCCCGTCATTTATTTTTCAAACGTCCATATCTCAGATGTGCATTTCAGTCGCATAACTCCATTGCCCTCCAAGGCGACGAAATTGTTAAGTGGTTATTTGTTTTTGAAATTTTAGGAGTGAACATTTATTTGAAAATCTGCCCGTGTATACTTTTCATTTGCACGTGACTGTACGTGTGTCCTTTTAAAGGTAATTGATCTGAATTTTCATCAAATTTTTTGATTGTAATAAAAAAATACTCAAAATTGACAAGATAACTTTGTTTTTGTTTTGTCCTGCGCAGTTATCACAGTATAGAATCAATTTTTTTATTCCGCGGCTATCAACCTCATTCAGATATTTGAAAACGCATGTACCAATTTCACAGCTTCCGCGCTTCCCATCTGATTCACCCCAGGTATAACAAAATGCGTTTTGGGTTCGACTTTCGTAAACTGTAAAGTTATACATTGCGTACTTGCGTGAATAATATAAAACCACACTTCACCATATGAGTTCCATATGGAGTAGAGAGCACTTTTTGTAAATCAAAGCTCGCTGTTAATGTATCAGGGTCGTTTAAATTTTGGTGAAAATCAAAACGTTTATAAGTATCTGCCTTCTGCTTTAAGTGGGTTGCCATCACTTCAGCATGTCATTTGGATTCACTCATTAGGATTGTTTTCTTGGCTGGTACATATAATACACTTATCCTTTTTTGGTACATGGAAGCTGTAATTATATTCACTGAATAAATTTCTGAACAACTTTTCGCTTAAGAAAGTTTCCGACTTTTCTTCACAATATTTGACATACAAACGATAGGTACAGATTGCTAATGTTTTTAAATTCTAGGGGTAAACAAATTTTGGACGTTTTCTTGCGATTATAGTGAGATGGCTGGGTAGGAAGGATTCTATATAGTTTTTAGCAAAAGATTTAGTATTCTCATCGAATTCAGGTTACTGTATCGGACAGTGCAAAGCGCACGAGACTATGACATTACGTTGACATTCGATGTATGGCGCGCTTTTTATGTTATGAATTCTTCCATTTTTCTTAAGGGACAATAAACACAGTATGTGTTTTTTTTATTATATCGTAAGGTCCAGTTAATAAATATATATTTTTTAAATAATTAGCGTAAGGGTTTTGTTGTTAAATAAATGTACGTTAAGTTATTTTTTTCTTAACTAGAAATATGTTTTGTACTATACGTCATTTTTTTTAATCAATTAGACATTTTGTAGCTAAAAAAGTTGGGGCGTAATGGACATTTTTTTTGAGATATCGCTATTTCGAATACACCATGCGATAGAACTCAAAATTCTGAATCTTATGGTATATATAACTCATTTTCAAGGTTTTGTCCCTTACGCCCTTTCATATTTCCAGTATCGACATGAAGATACATTTTTTTCAAAATTGTTAAGCGAAAGACTTACACTTAATGCGAAAGAGCTGTTTCTAGCACAGAAAAAAGCGCACAGACCTGGTAAACAAGACATGTATCACTGAAAGCCTGTCCGGCCACCAGGGACACATAACTTAAGCGAACGCGCCAGATCAAAAGCGCTGCAGGCGGACAGACGGACACGATTTATATTGGCCACACGATAGTGCGATACTCTCGCTGTAGTGAAAAATAATGGCGGGGAAAACGACTTTATTGCCACCATTGAGAACATACATCATGTCAATTATATATGTTTTTTTTATAGGATAAGACAACGAGAAATCATGCCTTTACTGACGGGACAACAGTGTTAATTTTTTAACATTGAATGGCAAATAAGTAGACAGGTTTACGTGGGATAAGATGGAAGACAATAACACGACTCACCTTATTGCAAAAGATAGCTATGGCCCCTACATATGTGTATATATGAATATTTAAGTAAATATGTACTGTAATAATTATATGTAATAATTACGTATTTTTCGTGTAATATTTTGATATATTATGCTAAGTATTTTTTCTTGCTATATATGTGTTGTTATGTATTTATTATACTACCTAAAATTAGGTTTAAGTGTGTTTACAAATGTTTAATGTTTTTTTTTTCTTTGCACCCCATTTAATTATCCTTTCAATAATAAAATAGAGTTAGGTTGACTGGTAGAGAATGCCATTTAGCTAAAGCCCAGTGAAGTTGTAAAAACCGCGAGGTTGGCAACATATTAGTCATTCCAAAAAAAAATTAAGTCCACCTTTGTACACTATAGTGCATGAATTTGAAATAAATAAATAAAATAGATAGGCCAGTTGGGTCGCTGTATAGCAACCGGAGTGTTCTACCTGGTTACTCAACCTACGGACTGGAGTACTTTATCTAAATAGGCAAGCCTGTGGATCACTACCGGGTGTTTCTGCGTAGCACTCAACCATTAGTCTTGCTGATAATGATTCATTTAACCTATGATCGCATTTTACGTGACTATTAGGGGACCCGGACTACTTGTGAATTTTGGTATAGCAAATGACTTGTCTAGATTGTTGGTAGTACAGGGATGATAGGTCCTGGTTGCCGGGGAGTTTATTTCGCCGTTTCTTCTCTTGGCTTGGGAACGGTGGGTAGTTTAAGGTGGAAAGGGTTAAATTTATTTACAGTTTAAAATTGTTTATAATTCATAATTCAAATTGAAATAAATGTAAAACTAACTTTTTCTATGAACATTAAGACATTATGTACATAAATAAATGATTATTTTTTATAAATACTAAAATATTGACACTCCACAATGTGGTAGAATATCCAGAATGCTTATATAATTTTGTAACAACTTCAACACGCGTATTCCACGTATTTTTTTCTTTCTTTTCTTTCAATGTCACATTTTGTATTCTTGCCACATCAACCGTATTAAATAATTCTTTCTTACTTTTCTTTTTTCCCTGGATAATTTACACAAATTGAACCTAACCCCAAATTAAGCAAATTATATGCTTGTGTTATGGGTATTATAACAACTTTACCTTGTTTATATATTTGGTAGTATGTGTATTTGTTAAAAAACACCATCATTTGTTTCAAATAAATGCTGAAGTGTTAGGGAATTCACATTTTAGAAATAGTGAAAAGTTGCATGTGCCTTGCCAAAGACTTAATATCTATAAAAATAATATATATTGCATGTCCATTCGTGTATATACAGTCGAACCTGGATAAGCGAGAACTGGATAAGTGAGAAAACTCTATAAGTGAGAGAAATAGCCAGGACCCGTCATTTTAAGCTCCCAAAACCTCTATTAGCGAGAAACAGAAATCTCTGTAAGAGAGAGTCGTTTTTCCCTCATGAACCTCCGTAAGTGAGACTGCTGCTTATCTATACCTCTATAAGTGACAGTCGATTTCTTTATATTATTTAGGAGGAACTATAGCTACAATAAAAATACATACATACATAAAAGATACACACGTACAGTAACAAATGACAAAATATTATTATCTGCTATTTTATGACTCATTCTTAACTTTCGTGGAACTTTCTACCATTGTTTTTGTATTGTTTTCTCGCATTCTTTTCGCATTCTTTTTGAATGGACACGTGTGCCTGTGTACCTTGGGACTTACTCAGTTTATAGTTAATCGATTGCGAAGGGAAGTTGTGTTCTGCATCATGCCAAAACGGAAAATTACAGTACTGTCATTAAGTGATAAACTTAAAATAGTGAATGAGTTTGAATCTGGAAAGTCGCGAAATGAAATTCAGAGGGACTTTAATTTACCAGAATCCACCTATTATAAAATTATAAAATCAAAAGACTCTATAAAGTCTGAGTGCTCTGATGGACATGGAAATATTAAGAGGGCTAGAGTTTCTGAATTCCCTCATATTGAAAAGTGCCTTTTGGAATGGATAAAACAAACTCTTGACAAGAACATTCCCTTAGATGGACTTTTGTTGAAAGAAAAATCAAAAGAGTTTGCTACAAAACTGGGAATCCAGAACTTTTCTGCTAGCAACGGCTGGTTAGAGGGTTTTAAAAGGCGTCATGATATAGCTCTCAAAAAAGCAGCTGGGGAAGGTAAATCTGTGGACCAAGGTGTGTGCAATCACTGGACTAAAGATCTGCCAAATCTTTTAGAAGGGTATGAACCAGACGATATTTACAACGTGGATAAAACGGCTTTGTTTTTCAAGTGCCTTCCGAATAAAACATTTACGTTTAAAGGCGAAAAATGCCATGGAGGAAAACAAAGCAAGGAACGCCTTACACTTCTCCAGTGTGTAAACATGGTACGTGTGTGGTACGGACAAACTCCCACTTCTCATCATCGGGAAATCAAAACGACCTAGATGTTTTAAAGGTGTCAAGACTCTACCCGTTGATTATGCCAATAATACAAAAACTTGGATGACCAAAATATTATTTAAAGATTGGTTGAAAAAAGTTGACAAACAAATGAAGATAAACCGTAAAAAAATTCTGCTATTCATTGACAACTGTGGTGCCCATACGGACTTACCAACACTTGTAAACGTAAAAGTAATGTTTTTACCTGCTAACACCACTAGTAGACTTCAACCATTAGATCAAGGCACCATTCACACTTTCAAACGCTTTTATCGCAAAGAAGTCGTTAAACATATTCTTACGAGTCTGGAAGAAAACAGTAGCCCTGACATTAACGTACTTCTAGCTATGAAATTTGCTAGAAAAGCATGGTACTCAGTCAGTGACGTTCAAGAAAGCTGGGTTTTGGAAAAGTACAGATGAGCAAGACTTGCAAAAGGAAAATGATGTTGAAGTTGGACCTAGCAACGAGGAATGGACTAAGCTTGTGTCTCACAAATCTTTTTGATGCCCGATTTTCTTTTTGATGCCCGACCCGGGATTCGAACCCGGGATCTCATGCAGTCAAGTCCAACAACTGAACTGCTAGACCACAGGGGCGATTATAGTGTATATATAGTGTAGTTATAGAAAC
>NJDC01000829.1:6520-18500 GCA_002245475.1 Calephelis virginiensis | reverse complement strand
ATTCAAGTCCCGTGGCGAAATTTTTAATTCCGGTTAGAGCATTCGTCGGCTTGAGACGAAAGGTTACAGGTTCAAATCCTGCCTGGGGCTAAGTTTTTTCTTTCTTTAAAATTTATAGAAATTTAACCCAAGCACAGGGCAAGTGCTAAAATAAAAATATGTTTTGTTAATGTTTAGTTTTAGTGTTATTTCAACTATATTTTTATTCAAGCTTATAAAAATTATGAAGATAATTTTTATCTTATAAGTTGGTTCACATGTTAAGTAGATACGATGTGATAACCAAAATACCTCCCACGCAAAAAACTATATTTTTTTTTATGTAAACAGTTCAAGTCCAATGTTAAAAGAGTCTATATACTATAAGATGATTCAAATACCAGGGCCCGTTAAATTATGTTGTTTGATAAACAATGTTGCTTCAAACTTGGGTAAGAACGATGGGGTTACTATACACGGATTATCGTAGTTTTTAGCGGGTATTAGAAAAGACAACCTCTTTTATTATCAAATAATCTTTGAGTATTAAACCAACTATTCGTAGTAAATGACAAAGGTATTAAGATTATACGATAGTGTACGGTAGATAGGACTAAAGATTAATCTACCTTTAAATTAATTTATAACAAACTATGAAACTTATGTTCATAAATAAATAAAATGTTTATTAAAATGTAAATAAGGGCTGTGATTTAAATGTACATTTTTATAGAAATATGTAACTTCTTAAAATTAACTAAATATTTGCACACCACAATGTGGTAGAATATGTTGTATTCTTAAATATCTTTATAACAACTTTTTAACACACATATTCCGCAAATATAAAATTTTCATTTCATTTCATTATGAAGAAGAAAATTTGCCTTTTTTTATTTTAACTATTGGTTTGACATTCACCTAACATACGCCGCCTATAGACATTCAAAGCGATATAGGTGCTTTGCCAACGATAGGCTAAGGTATTGTGGGCGGTGGCTAACTTATAAGTTTATTGGTTATCCATCCCTTCAAACCGGAACACGAAGTTAGCGGGCACTGAAGCTAAGGCGGCAGTGAAATGTAAAGCGGTACCGATCCGCGCGAATCATCATTAAACTAAACCTAGTGTATATGTAGAGTTATTCAGAAAGTTTGACTTGGAAAAGAAACATAAAATGAAATTGAATAGCACAGGAGTACTATCACGAACTTTTATCAAAACATCTGCCAAATCTCACTTATACTACATAGAATAGAATAGAGTATATTTTTATTCATATTCACCTTACAAGAGGCACTTGTGACTATATAATACTAAAACTACAACCAGATCGGAACGCGGCTACACACTGAGAAGATCCGGCAAGATACTCACCGGGCTGTTTTTTTTCCTTATTCTAGGTATACAAATTTATTAGTATTATATAATATAAATTATGTACTTTGACAAACTTATTTTTTATTTATTGTGCGATTTAAAAAAAAATGCTTCTTAATCATTCTTAATAATTTTTAGGTCCGCCATTCATAATAATTTTTGCAGAAAAACCAAAAAAGAAATTCCGTAAACACATTATATACATAAGTTTTTTTTTATTCAGAACCTAAAGCTTAGTCGAACGGAAAAACCTATTGAGTACCTAATGAGTACACACATTTTTTTTATGATATTGGAAAGCAAACAAGCAGACGAACTTCCTGATGGTAAGAAATTCCCGCCCCCTAGAGACACCAAATGTGGTAATGGTGCGATGCCAGCCTGAGGCCGTAATGTTAGGCCTCAAGCAAAAGTAAGTTTACCGGCTACCTTACCCTCCGAACCGGAACACGTCTTGACGTTATGGCGGCAGGAATAGGTAAGGCGGTGGTACCAATCCGGGAGAGTCGCTGCGAAACTCTACCACCCAGTCATATGTCACGGTGTTAGTGACTGTAAGCCTATGATCGTCTTTTACGAGCTGCCTGGCAGGAAGGTAGATGGTTTATTCTGCAAAAAATCTCTGACCAACACGGGGAAAAATAGCATAACATAAGAGGTCACCCAAAAAAGGCAAATAATAATTATTAGTTATGACATTATTAATTTTTTATATGAATATTGAAATGAATATTTAATATTTTTTAATTGTGGCTAGATTTTGCTACCTCAAATTAAATATTGCTAAAACAGGTCTAATTTGGCAGCACTGTTGCCATTCCTTTCAAAATTAAAAAAAAAGATGGTTTGTTTAGTTACGCGATTTCGAATACACTGGCTCGCTTGTTCTCGTATCGGATCCTTTACGAAAAATTTCTGATCGTGTGTGGCAGTTCCACAGATTCGTATGTATTCGGTGCATTAAAAATTGCAATTCGAACTTCGAAAATTGAATCCGTAAAGGAATTCCGAACGTATGTATCGGGCTTTATAATTTTTGCTCAAAAAAGAGCGTTCGTTCGTTGTTCGTTTATCGATATAAACACACAGTGAATAAAACAGAAAATCATTCATGTTTTTTATACCTAGTTATGGTTAGGTTTTGTTAAATTCGTTCGTTAATCATAATCCTACTAATGTTATAAATGTGAAAGTTTGTACGTTAATTTATTACTGCTTCATGTAAAAACTGCTTAACTGATTTTCATGAAATTTGGCGTACACATAGAGGATAACTTGGATTATCACATAGGATAGAGTAATCTTAAAAATATGTTACTGTGATTCCATTAACCACGCGGGCAACGCCGCGGATAATAGCTAGTTTATTCACGATACATACATTCATTCATTAAATCTTATAGAATTAAAATGGTCAGTAATAAAAAAATATAGGCTTTAAAATTCGTGCATACTTTTTTAGTTACATTGTATTTATGTAGTTAAAAATCTGTGATGAGACTGAAAAATAAATAAAAAGTACTTAAAGAGATTGAAGGAACCCAGAATCGAAAAAAAAATCCTGTGATAATATTAACCTCGTCGGCAATGCCGCAGACAATAGCTAGTTCATTCATGATTCATACTGATTCATTCATTAAATTTTATAGAGTTAGAGTGGATAATAATTATAAAATTTATAGACTTTAACATTAGTGCATATTTTTTAGTTACATTGTATTTTTAAATGATAGTCATTAAATCTCTGTGATGAGACTAAAAACAAACAAAAAAGAAAATGTGTTCGAAGAAACCCACGGTTTTTACATTAACTTACAATTTTATGTAAGCAAAACCCTCGACTTGTAAAGCATTATCTATTCGAATTCGATAAAGACCCGTGCTAAGCCCTTGGTATTGCTGACTATGTTAACCGTGCGACTGCTTACTGTTTCCACTCAGTTTTGAGTAAGATCCAGTTGGTGTAAAGGTAAAATGTTATTTTACAACTTTAACTGCGTGGAACAAGACAAAATTCTGAATGTCAATATACCTGACACCGCGCAAAGAAAATTGTACATTTGTTGCGAGTTTATTTGGAATGTGTTCGTTTTATAAAACTTTTTTCTTCGAATAGTTAGTTACATCGTATCGAATTTCGTTATGTCTATTCTAAAGTTACACATGCGTGAGTCCACACCTACACATATACGTGCATATATCTACATGCCTAGTCCCTTACGTCGTAGGCAGAGAGAATCAAGTGCCAAATGTCACGGCAGTTGCAAATAGCTTTTTCCACATTCATAACTCTTGGTTAATAAACTAATAAAAAAATAAAATAAACGACATATTGTAAATATTTAATAATCGTACAACGACAATTAACAGTAAAAAATATGAAAAAAGAAATAAAAAACGAATAAAAAAAACAAATTATGTGCATATATTGAATTTCAAGTACCTACTTGAATATTTTTTATCATATAAAAACAAAAGTATCTTCACGCCTTCAACGTTGTTTTAATTAGAAAATGGATAAAACAATTTTTTGTTGCCATACCCGAAGACCGAACCCGATACATCTTGAATTCAAGTCCAAAACAATACTGCATGCAAAATTCTATCTTCTAAACATATATAACGTGAGCTATAATATTGAAGGTAATAGGTATTTATATAAATATGGCCATACCATAAAACGAATAGACGATATAATATCGCAGCGCTGCCCGGGGCAATGAAAAATAAATACAAACGATAGCGCGGGGAAAAATGAAAACCCACTTTATAAATGCTACCCTCACAAAATATATTGCTTGCTTATTTCTTTGTACGATAATATTACCAATTTTTAATTTCAATTTCCCTAAAT
This sequence comes from Calephelis virginiensis, assembly GCA_002245475.1. Lineage (NCBI taxonomy): Eukaryota > Metazoa > Arthropoda > Insecta > Lepidoptera > Riodinidae > Calephelis > Calephelis virginiensis. Next base: position 14,286 of record NJDC01000829.1, on the reverse strand, counting down.
TGACATCGATCCAATAAGATGCTACGTCAGCAAGGAATATAAATACTTTTTAGCAAGAGCACGTCTTTCTTTCGTTCTTTAGGTTTTGGCCTATATGTTAGTATTTTTCCATTAGTCAAGTAGAAATTTGCATCAAATTTTATATCAATTTTAATCAATTATAATTAGTCATCAGTCATAAGTCGTCAGTAAGTCATGTCAGGCTCTTGCGCAAAGCGGTGACCTCATTACTCAAGCTCATGTAAAGAGATTTGGCGGCAACAAGGAAATACACGATACGCTAATTCCTTCATGATTATTTCATTTGTGCACTTTCACTGAACAGAATTGTACAAAATGCCACCAAAATTGACTAATTTCACTCAATATCAACACGCAATTCAATAATTATGAAAAAACTTCGACCATCTTTTCTCTCGATGGCGCCAAAACTCTCCAAGAGCATGTAAATATGTTATTGGTTAAGAATCAAGTTTCAAACATTGTTTAGTTCATTGAGCGTTTATTTTTTTTATTCAGATGGATACCGTCTTACTATAAAAAAAATAAAAAAATGTCTAATAATGAGTGCATTATTTATAAACATAGACAAGTAAGAGTAAATTTATTCCCCGTGTTGGTCCGGGCTCCTTTGCAGAATAGACCATCTGCCTTTCTGCTAGGCAGCTCGTCAAAGGCGAGCATAGGCTTACCGTCACTAATACTGTGACATCCTACTAGGTGGTAGAGTTTCTTAGCGATTCGCCCGGATTGGTACCACCACCTTGCCTATTCCTGCCGCCATAACGTCCAATGCTTGCCGTTGACGTTTTCCGGTTCGGAGGGTAAGTTAGCCAGTAAACTTACTTTTGCTCGAGACCTAACAACCAGGCCTCAGGTTGGCAACGCACCATTCTATCGTGTTTCTAGGCGGCGTGATATCCTTCCATTATCATAAAAAAAACCTTGTTCATTGAGCGTTTATTTTTTTTTAGTAAGATGGTTACCGTCTTAATATAAAAAAAAAATAACAAATTGTCTACTAGTGAGTGCGTTATTTATAAACATAGACAAGTAAGAGTAAATTTAGATTGATAGGATAGTCTGCATCACAGTATAATAAAGATTTTAATATCAGTTTGAACCTTGGAATACTTTAGTCTACGTTAAGACATTTACCCTTTTACTTTTTTAAGCTTACGCACCTGTTAATCAGGGGGCTGATTATGTATCTCAGTGGCCAACTCAAAATGGAAAAGTGTAGATCAAATTTTTATTAGCTATCTCTAGTGACCAACAGAAATACAACAGAGATAGCAAACACAATTGACCTCATTCGACAGCTATTTGATGTACACTTTTCCATTTTGAGTTGGTTATTGAGATAAATAATTAGGCCCCTGGTGTGTAACTTCATTTTTTGTTATCAAAAGTGAAGTTACACACGAGATCAACGGGCGCGTAAGTTTTATTAGTAAGGGGGTTATTATATAGATAATTTTATTCTTAACACCTCACTTTTTGGATGACGCCTAAATAAAAATAGATATAAATTCTTTGACCATTAAAGAAAACAAATTTTAGTGGTAATACCAATGATATTAATGTTTCATCTAAGCATTTAGATTTTGAATATTACAAAAATAATACTAGTTATATAAGTAAGCCAGCGTTGATAATGTTATAAAATAAATTATTTTTAAATTTTCGTTCGAGTATTTTTTTTATGGTAATGGCAAGGCAAATAAGCAGACGGATTTCCTAATGGTAAGAAATTCACGCCGCCTAAAGACACCAAAGGTGGTAATGGTGCGTTGCCAACCTGAGGTCAGGATGTGGAACACAGGGATGGATCTTACTTACTTAAATTTAAAAAAAATATAATTCTTTTTCTTTCATAACATAATTTCAGAAAAAATGGATTTATGAATTCATTAATTTATAACAATTCTTTATCATTGTACATCTTATATTTAAATTGAATTAAAAATGTTAACCCTTAACAATGCGCTGGTATCAAAAGGACCTCACTTAACAATAGATACCAAAAGTGTTTTGGCAGATGCGACAATTACAACAAAAGTCGGTTTCGATTGCGGCTGAATGCAGGGAGATAATGTGATAAATGATTCAACCCGTCACCGACATTCGACAGTAGATTGTTGGGACAATACACTGTTTATGAGATAAAATAGGCTCAGGTCAAATAGACCGAGTGATTTGTAAAATTATAGATATTACTTGTAATTTGCAGTGTTTTAGGTTTAAAAATGTCTGAAAAATACACTATTTATAATTGCAAAAGTCAATTCTGTTACGTCGGTTAATACAGCTAAAAGGTTTTACAAAAGCATTTTATAATCATGAATCTAATTGCTCCTTTTTTGACTACCGACGGAAAAGAGAGGTTTTATAAGTTGGACGTGTCTATGTATATCTGTTTGTTACGACACAACTTCTAAACGAATGAACCGAATTCGATGTCAATTTTGTTGTTTGAAACCTGACGGGATGAAGATGATTCATAGTCAATTTTACTAATAGATTTTGTTAAAAATAAAAATTAAAAATATTTTTTTATTAGATGTTGGCATCCTTAGATTTTTCTTTATTGTAAAATCGAACAATCCAAACAAATTGCGCTCAAAATCCTAAATGTTTCGAATTTTAAATTTTAACTTTTGCAGTAACACAATAATGTTCTTCCAAATATTTCAATAAATTATAAGTGATACGTAAAACAGTACAAGTGTTTCTTCATTTAAAATTATGAGTAACTTTTCCAATAATTGCAATAATATAAACTACCGCTTTAATCCAGTTTTTTCGCTGTTAACAAGTATGATAAATAAACAATTTTCACATGAATTATAAGATGTCATATGTTGCGACAGTATATCATTGATATGCCAAACAAGATTGTTATCAACTTATATAAATTCAAAAGTTTAGTATTCGAGTCTGAGAAAACACTTTTTAGTCTTCTTCATTAGCAGGTCCCTTTCAGTCATTACTTTGTAACAGTTTTTGCCAAACTGAATTTAAAAAAGACGAGAAATAAGCCTTGACTGCTTACAAAACTTTAAATGTGTTTTAATTAAATTAATATTATTATATATTAAATTAAAAATTTATCTAAAACCCATGTGTATTGGGATTTCCGGCTCGGACGGAAAAAGAAGGCTTTAAAACAAAGAAAATTTGTGTTTCAGGGTTTCTGTGTGTGTGCAGACACGTCAAACTTATCACCCTTGTTAACTTGTGTGTAAATAAAATGTTTAGAAGCTGACGTGATCGACATGGTTCTTAGCTGCGATACATGAAGGTTTTGACGAGGTTATTTAATTTTATTGATTTAGTTTTGTTAAATCGATATATAGAAATACCGATAACGCAGTGGTATCAACCAGGCCCTGCGAATCACATTTAAATGATAAATTTTAAATTTAAGTATATTTAATACTGTATCCCAAAAAAAGAGTCCCATGCCCATCGCCCATGATTAGCCGAATTATCCCACAATATAATAGGTGACGAATTTATCACCAACCCTGCCCGGGTTCTGCTGTTTTCAATCCCTTTACGTTATTAATATAAAATATTAAAAAACCGAACCCAGGCGATAACAGAAAATATAACAGAAAGGCGATTATTATATCTATATCTTAACCTGTATTTCTGAACTAGATGGGAAAGTATTTTTATTTTAGCACTTGCCCTGTGCTTGGGATAGATTTCTATAAATTTTAAAGAAAGAAAAAAATTCGCCCCAGACAGGATTTGAACCTGTATCCTTTCGTCTCAAGCCGACGAATGCTCTAACCAATTGAGCTACTGAGGATTCAAGTCCCGTGGCGTGGCGTGGCGTGGCTTGAGACGAAAGGTTATAGGTTCAAATCCTGTCTGGGGCGAAATTTTTTTCATTCTTTAAAATTTATAGATGGGAAAGTGTTGTGCTAACCAGCATTGAACCTATTCCTGTCGCCATAATGTCAATGCTGTTTTTTTAGTCTGTAGTTCGCTGTTAGATAGTAGGGTAACCGATAGACCTACATACGTAGTCTAAGAGCAGGCTAGAAGGACGCACTTGTGTCATCTGTAGTGTTTAAAGGCGATGGTTACCTTTTACCATCAGGAGAGAAGCCTGCTTGTTTGCTATACCATATATTAATAACCTTAGTAAACTGCGAAACATGTCTCCAACTATTTCATTAGGTACCACGTCGCAATTTGATAATATTTTTTCGAAAGACAGCTAATGATTCCGAAATAATCTTGGGTACCTACATCATGAATAAAATCGTCGAAATAAACAAAAATATACGTATTACCAAGTTTAACTCAAGAACTACCAGTCGGATTATCATCAAATTTATATTTCTTTTATGATATAGGAAGGCAAACAAGCAGACGGATTTCCTGATGGTAAGAAATTCATGCCGCCTAGAGACACCAAAGATGGTAATGGTGCGTTGCCAACCTGAGGCCGGGATGTCAGGCCTCGAGTAAAAGTAAGTTTACCGGCTACCTTACCCTCCGGACCGGAACACGTCAACGGCAAGCACTGACGTTATGGCGACAGGAACAGATAAGGCGGTGGTACCAATCCGCACGAGTTGCTGCAATACTCTACCACCTAGTACAATGTCACGGTGCTTGTGACTCTAAGCCTATGCTCGCCTTTTACGAGCTGCCTGGCAGGAAGACAGATGGTCTATTCGACAAAGGAACCCGGACCAACACGGGGGTTATATGGGACCACATTGGTCGTGCTTCCTCCCTTTTCAAAAAAGAATAATCAAGATCCGTTCGTGATTGGCCGAGAAATAGCGTAACAAACATACAAAAAATATACAGTCAATTTGAGAAACTCCTTTGTTTCGCATCGGTTAAAAAAGATCCTTCCTTCTTTCTTTCTTTCTTTAAGTTTTGGCCTTCACGTTAGTATTTAGCCATTAGTTAAGTAGAAATTTGCATAAAATTTTATTAAATTTGAATTAATTTTAATTAGTCATCAGTCGTAAGTCGTCAATAAGTCATATCAGGCTCTTGGGTAAAGCGGTGGCCTTTTTACACAAGCTCATGTAACGAGTTTTGCCGGCAACGAGAAAATATACGATACGCTAATTTCTTTATGATTATTTCATTTGTGCACTTTCACTGAACAAAATTGTACAAAATGCCACCAAAATTGACTAATTTCACTCAATATTAACACGAAATTCAATAATTATGAAAAAACTTCGACCATCTTTTCTCTCGATGGCGCCAAAACTCCGGATCCTTCCTTCCAACTCTTATTAAAATTTTCGTTCAAAAACACTTGTTTTACTTAAAAACATGAAATGTAAGACCAATAGCGATAATTCCTTGGTTCAACAAGGTTGTAACCGAATAATAAAGATAACAGATAACAATAATTGACACATGTGTCGCGGTGACAACTGACAGCTCTGACATTGTTGACGGCACTTTAACGGTTAACGAATTTTTATCTGTATCCCAACCAATAAAAGCTTGCTCGACACCTGTTTATCAAAAACTTCCGCCTGAACCGTGAAATCCTACGTAAATATAGATCATAACATGTATATGGGCGCGGGTTCGGTTAAGAGTAGTCATAAAAAATAGTGCTTGTACTATATATATAAATGGTAAGTATTTGGTAGATCCGGAGAAGCCACAGAAGAAGAAGGCACAGAGTGGTTTAAGGGGCGTCGTTAAAAAATAGCACGACCTAAGGGCGTCACAGTACACATAAGTTTGGGAAGCCCTGGGCTAGCACATTAGGACCAATATTCTAGCTAAAGAATAGCTACTACGTATTTAACATCTAATATGGTCATAGGTCAGTGTCTCTTAATATCAGAAGAGCCCACCACTCTTGTTTCTTTGGACAACAGCTTTGGTGATCTACAACATGATTTTCATTAAAAGTCCTTTGGAAGTTGATTTTTGAGAAAAGTTGGCTACGTTTGAACTCGGATTTTTGACTGTATAAATAACAGATTTCATCAAAATCAGTCCAGTGTGTCCGTACAAACGTAGCAGGCGGACAGAATTGCGTATTTATATTAATAGTATTGTAAGTGTAGTACGGATAGACCGTGGTTACTACTAATCCAGTGGCGCCAATTTTTGTCGTATATATATCTCAAATATAAGAGATGGTTTTAAATGGGTAAAAGTAAAAGTATATTTGCAGAATAGAATTTTTTGTATAAAGTATCTTCACGCCCATATCCCCGAAGAAGTAGGCAGATGCACAACCAGTGCACCAACGACTAACCGAAGACACTAAGTCCCACAATGTGATAGGTGGCAAGCCTATCGCCAATCGGGCACATATTCAATCCCGAGCAACGTTTTTTATTAGAAAATTTTGAAAACCCCAATTTTTTTTGTCGCCCGACCCCGGAATCGAACCCAGGACATCATGCAGTCAAGTCCGACGACTGAACCGCTAGACCACAGAGGTGATTTAAAAAGGTACTGAATATAAAAGTAGCTTCCATATTAATAACCAACCAACCATAGAACTCATCGGAAAAGTAGGCGTCAGAAACATTGTTGTGCACAACACTGGAACTTTAGGAAATGAAGGTTTAATAATTTCAAAAGCCATTCGTCAAACGTTATCGCGCGATCGACCGCGCTCCATTGCTTCTGTTTGCTTGCTTAATGTAATTAAAACAAAAACTTTTTGTCTGTACATTCTTTAAAAATTGCTTTAAAAACTAACTGCAATTACTTCTTTTTTCTAAATCGTGCAACATGAAAACAAATGATGTTTAATTGGTTGTTTATTATTATGTTGTTTTCTTCCTGTTGGTACGGGTTCTATTTGTCGAAGAGGCCAAGTCCTTCCAGCTCAGCTCGTAAGAGACGAATATCGGTTGCGAGAATTTTAACCAAAAAAACAATTAGTCTGCAGCGACTTGCCAGGATAGAGTTCCACCTCCTTGCCTATTTCTGCTGCCATAATGACAGTGGCTTGTTCCGTTTTGATGGAAGGGTAGCCGGTACACTTCTTCCTGTGTTGGTCCGGGCTTCTTTGCAGAATAGATCTGCCTTCTTGCCAGGCAGCTCGTAAAAGGCAAGCAGAGGCTTACCGTCACTAAAAACGTGACTTCTGACTAGGTAGTATAGAATCGCGTTGACTCACCCGGATAAGTACCACCGCCTTACCTATTCCTGTCGCCATAATGTCATGACATGTTCCGGTCCGGAGGGTAAGGTAGCCGGTAAACTTACTTTTGCTCGAGGCCTAACATCCCGGCCTGAGGTTGGCAACGTAAAATTACCACCTTTGGTGTCTCTAAGCGGCGTGAATTTCTTACCATTAGGAATTCCATCTGATTGCCTTCTAATATCATAAAAAAAATCAATTTAGGAAAGGTAGATCAAGATTCCGAGTCCTAAAATAATGTTATCTTTTGAAAAATGAAAAAACAAATTGCGTCGTGGTAATGTGAATAATTAGAGTCGGATTACCGGCGTTTTACTGCGATTAGTTTATTGGAGTTAGTTAAAACCCGCTTCTAAATTTGTATGACAGACTACGAATCTTCACACCCTATTAACGAAGAGGTAGGCAGGGGTACAACCAGGACACCCACGACTAGTCGAAGACTTTAAGTCCCAGAATGTGATAGGTAGTAAGCCTATAAATAACCGGACACATAACAAATCGCGGCAAAAGTTATTTTTTTGTAAGGAAATTGGAAAAAAAATATATTATTTTGGCTGTCCGACCTGGCGACCCCTATTCTTATTAAGTCCGTTTT
>NJDC01000828.1:32246-46759 GCA_002245475.1 Calephelis virginiensis | reverse complement strand
ATCAGAACCGTACTTAAGCGTAAATAAAACTCAAGATAAGCTTCACCAGTTGTTTTATTTTTTATTTTAAGCCTGAAAAGGGGTAAAAATTTGGCCTCCTACATTAAATCTCGAAATGTAGCTTCAATTAATTATTACAGTAAAAACAATCAACTTAAATGTATTTATTAGATATACGTACATACATACATACATATCTTCACGCCAAGTCCCTTACGGGGTAGGCAGAGAGTATCGAGTGCCAGACCTCACGATCCTGACAAACCTGTCTTGCTTCCTTCACCATTCATAACCCTTTTCAAACAAACAGGCCGGTTTCGCAGACTCTTGACACCACCCTATCAAGATATACGTAAATATTAAATTTCATTTATAATCTACTAGCTGCTACCCGCGGCTTCACTCGCGTAGTCTATTTATTTAATATTTAACTCTCCAACGCTACCCGTTGAAATTTTAAGATGAAAAACGGCCTACGTCCTTCTTCAAACTTTAATCTATTTTTATTTAAATATCATCTAAAAAGTATTACACGATGATGTTCTGGAAAGAATAAATTTAGAAAGTAGTGCACTGAGCACAACAGTTCCATAAGGAGTCAACCACGCGCATACCACGCGTCTGTGTCGCGCGGTCTTTAATATTTTTTTTGGTAAGGATTAACTTTCCGTGCTTATAAAATAACCTTCGCAAATAATGCATTAGTTTGAAACAAAATTGGTTAGCATGAAAAAATATGTATGTATGAGTAAAAAAAGGTTATAGTGAGCTAACCTTAAAAGATGTGCTGTCGCTGACTTTTTTTAGGACTTTTAAAGGGGAACAATTCTTTCATACATGAATTTTTACGAAACTTTCGCCGTCAACGCAGCGCACGCTCTCAATAGGAAAACATCCCCCGATTTTAAAAACATTTATCATTGGTGCTCTGCTCCTATTGGTCTTAGCGTGATGATTTGTAGCTTATAGCCTTATTCAATAAATGGACTTTCTAACACTGAACGTTCAAGCAAAGAAACAAACAAATTCTTCAGCTTTTTAATATTAGTATAGATAGTATAGATTTCGGTTCCGAGCTCTTACAAAAAAATATACACGAACTGCTTTCATACCAACTTACTCATAAAAGGCGAGCATAAAAGGAGAGAGAAAAATCTGGAAAATGAATTTGTCTATACTAAACACATTTAGCGGTGACGTTGTTTTGCACGTTTCCATGTTTTTTTATAGTAAGGTTTATAAGTATACTTTTAATTAAATTATCGCTATAAAAAGTAGCCTATGTTCGTTCCTCATTAAGTGTCTAAATACAAAGTTTCACTGTTATATTTTCAAAAATGACGATTTTCCATACGAACATTAGTCATCTGTTTTTACCCATTCTTCCTATTTTTTATTGATAAAAAGCAGCCTATGTTCTTTCGTTTATCATAAAGTGTCTAAACACACAGTTTCACTGTTACAGCTTAAAAAATTACAAATTTACATATAAACAGTCATCCCCTCTTTTTACCCATTCTCCCCTATTTTTTGCGATTAAAGTAGCCTATGTACTGTAACAAATTTACTTGTAATATGAACATCTTACTAACCTTGTAAATATCTCTGTTTTATTATTTTCTGTTTTACTATTCATATTTACTTGTAACGCGTACATCTTTCTAACATTGTAAATATCTTTATAATTTGACTTCTGGTAATCTTGTGTCCCTTATGATTGTTATTGTTTCTGTTTTTACTGTGTTTTTCACAGTTTTTCTCTTCAATAATCCTTTTAAATCACTGAAATACACCAAAATTTACCATTTTTGACATCTTCAATGACAGTAATGACTAATTTGAAGATGTCAAATATGTTTCTTTTTTATGAGAAAAAAAGGACGTTTAGGTGACGTCAATTTTAAATCGACCAATCAGATCGCGTAATTTTAAATTGAAAATTCCGGAACAGGTCGAGCCGGTATAAAAGGATAACGATCCAGCCGATCTGGGCATTCTAATTCTGGCATAAGTCGACGGAATAAATAATAAAAAGAAGTTACGGAGAAACTGCTGCCTGCTGCCTGCTACCTGGTGCTTGCTGTCTGGTGCCTTCTACCTGGTGCCTGCTGCCTGGTACTCGCTCCTCGGTGGCTCCTCGCTCCGTGCTCCGTCGACCCGTTTTCGAGCCACCGACGTATCCCACGCCCATCTATCTATTTTCCTTTTTCTTTAGCCGGCAGAATCTTTTATAGTGTACAGTGCACAGACCTTTATCGACTTTTTAGTTTTAAATACAGTGTAATTTTGATTAGATTTTTATTTTAACCTCCTCATAGTATCAGAATTCTCCCTACCAACAGCCAAACATAAGCAAGTTTGACTGTTTGTTTGTTTATTTTTCTGTTAACATAGTGGTGGGTGGTAGCTAAGCCACCCCAATACGTTACAGTTCTTTCGTTTATCATAAAGTGTCTAAATACAAAGTTTCACTGTTACAGCTTTAAAAATGACGAATTTCCATATGAATATTCATCCCCTCTTTTTACCCATTCTCTCCTATTTTTTGCAATAAAAAGCCTATGTTATTCCTCAGGGTCTATTCTATCTCTGTACCAAATTTCATCAAAATCGGTTCACTGGCTTAGGCGTGAAAGCGTAACAGATAGACAGACAGACAGACAGAGTTACTTTCGCATTTATAATATTAGTAGGGATTTTTGCAATAAAAAGTAGAGTATGTTGTTCCTCAGGGTCTTTCTTCTATTCTATCTCTGTACCAAATTTCATCAAAATCGGTTCACTGGTTTAGGCGTGAGAGCGTAACCGAGAGACAGACAGAGTTACTTTCGCATTTATAATATTAGTAGGGAAGTAGGGATTTTTAACCAATTTTGCTATTATGTGTATCATAATTTCTTTGTGTGTTTTTCGTTAATGATAAACTGATGTACGTGGTTGATTGTTATGGACCCACTAGAAAAAATTACTGTTTAATATTTTTCCCACGCAAATTGTGCCACCCCCGTGTTAACCCTCATAAGGGTTGATTTTCAAAAAACGCTTAGATATGCACCTCATAATTTGTATTGTAGAGCATTATTTCAGTGTCACGCAAAATATTTCAATAGAATTAAATTTCTCATACAAACTTTGCCACCCTTTTTAACCCCCAATGGGGGTGAATTTCGAAAAACCCTGAAATACGTGTTTCGTAATTTATACTAAAAAGCATTAATTCAAAGTTTCATGCAAAAATGTGCAATGAAAATATTTTTCTCATACAAATTTTGCCGCCCCTTTTAATCTTTTTAGGGGTTGAATTTCCAAAAAATAATATGCCTATGTCCTTCTCATGAATGTAAACTATCTACATACCAAATTTCAGAAAAATCGGTTGGGTGGTTTCGGCGTGAATAGGTAATAGACATACGGACAGAAAGACAGAGTTACTTTCGCATTTATAATATTAGTGTGGATGAAACGTTTGGGATACCTAAGATAGTAAAAGTCTGGCAAAGGTTGACGTGATTTGTATCAGTATTGGCAAAAAGTTTATTTGATTAACGTTTAAAAATTACGATTAATAAGTGAATCGAAAATTTTATGATTAAAATTACATAATCGTAATCAATAAACATTTACATTGGAATCATGCATAATTCCAATAATATTCAGAGAAATACCCTATTTTTCAAATAATCGCCTTACCTAACCCCTGTCAGTCAATTATCGGCTCCCGATACGACATGTGGGGGTATTTCCAATTTAGAGGTTTGCAAACGAGGGTTATTATAATTTATGATGATTGGTTATTATTATAAAGTCCAAAGATGGACTTATTGCTTACAGCAATTTCTCACAGGCAACAGTAAGATGGACATGTATGCAGAAAACAGTAGGTAATTGTAGGTGTACACACAAACATACATTGATGAATACTCCTATCTAGATACACACATAAATATAATATATACTAACAAACAAACATATACATAAAATATATACATGTAACCAAAATAGTGTTTTAATACATATTTTCTTCATAAAAAATATTGTGAAATAAAGAAATAAAATATACATACTTATGTAGATAACAGCTACGACTGCAACTCGAATTAAGTAATAATTCCTATCACTCATCTAAAATGTAATTCTATAAGATTTTGGCTTCAAATTTAGATTAAGAAAATTTCTTGCTCGTCATTAAAAGTACTTTTATCTGTTTAATTAATTTAATGTTTCGGCGTTCGAAAGGTAGGTAGGTACTTTGTACTCAAAGGAAGATAGGTTATAGTCCTGGCTGTCGGAGTTTGTTTCGCCGTTTTTTCTTCTGACTGACTAGTTTTGGCAACGGTGGTCGATTACGGTAGATAGGGTTAAATTTATATATAATATTATTAATAACTCAAATTTAAATAAATAAATTGAATATTAAAGCTTACGTAACATCATATATTTAAATAATTAGTTTTGATATACGAGTATATTAAAATATTTGCAAACCAAAAGTGGTAGAATATGTTAGAATGCTTAAATAATTTTGTCACAACTTTTTAATACACAATTTCTGCGAATAAATATTTTTAATTTAATTTCAATAGAAATAAAAACAAACATGTTTTCTTACGGCCAATATTAATAATCAATCCTAATCCAAAACTCGCTGTCCAAGATTGATATTTTGATCCATTTTTATGTTATCGCTTGCCAATAACATATGTGTGGACAGGATAAATATGGCAATTAGGTATAGGATAAGCCGGCGAATACGCAGCTATCTAGATTGCTTGAAATCCATCCTTAGAGAAATATTATTAGCATTGACCGTTAGCCAATACTCAAGCATTTGGGAACCGATTGCGATTCGTCAGTAAGTCTTACGTAAGGGGATGCGAGTTGGAGTCAAGGGTTGGAGAAGAGATCGGCTTACTGGTTTTCTTAATACTAGTAATATATTGCATGTAGTTATTATTTACCGGATTTGAAAGCGTGGTTCATTATTTTCATGGTAAGTTTTGAATTGCCTTTATTATATATTTATGTTCTACATTCGGCTGGAAAATATTGTCGGGGATAAAACGATCTTGCCTTAAGTTCAGTCACAGTTAGAAAAAATTGATAAAAATCGGTTTTATAATTTTAAGTTTATTTGTCTGCTATTTGGTGTATCGGTTCGGTGTTTGATTTGATTTTATAAGGTCTCGGGTTCATGATCGGGTCAGGATATGGACCTGTTTGCCGATAGGCTTCCCAGTTCCCACCTATCACGTTGTAAGACTTAGTGTTACGCTAGTCTTGGTTGCCCTTGGTTGTGCGCGTGTTCTTACTGACACATACCTCGCGGTATCGTCACGGTTTTGTATTGAGTAACGCACACTATGCCGGGCCTCAACGTAGCTGATTTTTCTTTAACACCCCTCATTCAGTTTTCGATGCGGCGTACAGTCATCAAAGAGGAAAATGGCAATAAAGTGAAAAGAGGACTAATGACATTCTAACGCAATAGTTTTGCATGACAACTGCCAGAGGCGCCACTTTCCATACTTGAACATTTTAAATTAGGATTGCCACTCTTTCTTTTATATACTCTTTCATTTCGAGTAACAAAAATCTACCGATGCGTTGCGGCCGGCCTGCCTTGCCACGCAATGCATCCCAACCCGATACATCTCGCAGCACCAACAGTGTGCGGTATCCATTATCCTACTTAGAAAACCGTATTATATATTTTAACTTGTATAGCTAATTTAACCGAAAAGAAAACTATAAGAACGTAAATATTGTCATTTCAGGTACAACGAATACGGAAATGTTCATTTTAGGTATGGCCATAAAATATTCTATGACTATCTACAAGCTGCTTTTTTTATTTGAACACCTATCACGTTATTAATGATAAGGTATTTTAAATTGTATTATATTATTATAGCACAGTATACGTAAGAGGATTTCTTCATTTTTTCATAAAATATTTTAAGTTTTTCCAACCTGCTTTTGGGAAAGACGTTCTGGAGTCTAGACTATTGCAAATATTAATTCCAACAAAGGTGACCTTAGAGGAAATTTTCTTTCCATCTTCCGATTTTCATTGGATTCAAACCAATTTTTACAATCAGTGATTACAACCGTCTAGAAATCCTATTACCGGTTACCTACCATCCAAACCGGAACTAAAATTTCCCCCGTATTGGTCCGGGCTCCTTTGCAGAATAGACCAACTGCCTTCCTGCCAGGCAGCTCGTAAAATGCTAACATAGGCTTACCGTCACTAACACCGTGACAACTGACTAGGTGATAGAGTCTCGTAGCGACTCACCTGGATTGGTACCACCACCTTACCTATTCTTGCCGCCATAAAGTCATGACATGTTCCGGTGTGGAGGGTAAGGTAGCCGGTAAACTTACTTTTGCTCGCGGCCTAAGGAAAAAAATTTGAATAAGGATTTAAAATTATTTTATTTAGATTTAAAATTATTTTATTTTAAAACAAATTTGGTTAGTATCAAAATGATAATAGTGAGCTAACCTTATTACGAGTAGATAGAATATGCTGTTGCGGACTTTTTTTTAGAACTTTGATAGGAAAATAATTATATTTTTTACAGAATTTTAACCGTTTACGCACCACACGCAGCGGAAGCTCTCAATAAGGAAAAAAAATCCCCCGATTTTAAAGCATTTATTATTGGTGCTCCGCTCCTATTGGTCTTAGCGTGATGATATATATTATATAATATTTTATAGCCTTCCTCGATAAATAGGCTATCTAACACTGAAATATTTTTACAAATCGGATCAGTAGCTCCTGAAATTAGCACGATAAAGCAAATAAACAAACAAACATGCACAAAAATTAGGATTTTCCTTGGGTTTTCTGGGGTTTCATTATCAGATCCTGACTTGGCGGCAACGTGTCCACATTTTCTGAAATGACGGTCAAATTAACATAAAAAATATAGCCCCTTGCTTTTTCGAAGTCTGTTAATAATAGGAAACACAACTCACTCATTTATTTTCATCCATAAAAATGTTTTGGTACGCTTCAATTTTGGGTAATATTTTTATGTTATGATAATATGTTCCATTTGGTTATAGAGCTGTTGTGTTTTGTAAAGAAAAGTTAGCTATATTTGCATTATCAGTAGACTAAGTTTCATAAACAATGGATAATATTTATATGTTTGTTTTAATACATTTAGGTGGATGAAATGCAGAGAATCTTGAGTTACCTGATGTTACGGCACACGTCTCCGGGCAATTCCATATTGCCAGAACTGGAAACTCCCATCCAACAAATGATCCTTGGGCGACCATCCTGCTCGCTTCTGGGAGTCTACACGCTAAGAAGGTCACTGATCGTTGCGGTTAGTCCGTCTTCCGTGATATATTTACCGATTTTAAAAAAAGGGGCCCAGAAATCCGTAGGCATCTGAACGCTAGGCTCTATGATATAGCTCTGCCAAATACCAATACCTAATTATATCACGTAGATACTTTTTTGACATCAGCTTAATTAATGGCCATTAGCACTAAAACACAGACGCCCCTTATTTTTACACAAGTAAAGAAAAAGAAAGTAGTTTAATATAAACAATTGATTTAAATAAAAGATAATATTTCAAGTGTTTGATTTGTTAAATCAGTAAAAATTAAAAGTTTAGTATAAATCAACAACATAGTAAATAATATAAAGCATACAAATATAGTAAAACCGGAACATGTCAACGGCAAGCGTTGGACGTTATTGCGGCAGGAATAGGTAAGGCAGTGGTACCAATCTGGGCGAGTCGCTGCAAAACTCTACCACCTAGTAAGATGTTACGGTGCTAGTGACGTTAAGTCTATACTCACCTTTTACGAATTGCCTGGCAGGAAGGCATATGGTCTATCCTTTTTCAACTCATTGCCTGGAAACGTTGTGGGATTCTGTAAAGGAAGTTCCGGATATGGTTGCAGGAAATGACAGTTATTATGTGTGATGACTTGAATAGATGGGTTACGATGGCATTCTTGAACTGTATGGTGACGAAATAGTGAATTATTCTGTAAATCATATTCTGGATTTATGTGTGGCAAGAAATATTGTTGTGTTTAACAAAACATTTTAACGTAAGGACATACATCCTAACTCTATTATAAATGCGAAAGTTTGTATGTTTGTTTGTTACTCTTTTACGCAAAACTGCTGAACCGATTTTCATGAAATTTGGTACACACGTAGAGGGTAATTTGGATTAACACAAAGAATATTTATAAAATTATATGAAGATAAGATAATAATGAAATGGTACAATCAAAATTTAAATAATAGCTATAAAATGAAACTATTGCATGTCTACATAATGAAATTTAATATTTAAATTTAAAATTATGAAACTTTACACACCATGTGTGGCTATATATGTTAGGCCTTAAAATATTTTATAACAACATTTGTAACACTCATATTATAATGCAAATAAAATATTTTGATTTTTAAGTTTTTTTTCCGAAAAATGTTTCCTGTGTTACCATTAGCCACTCGGGCAACAGCTAGTTTGTATATATGGCGAGGGAATGATTAAATGAGTGTGATAGGTTTGCTTTTGGTAGATAGCTGATAGTGTTTAATGGACACGAGAGACTACAGGGATGCGACTCTTAACTTGGTTAATTATTTGGTTATCAACCGGTTTAGGGGTTTGTTTAAAAAGTGGAGGGATTGGCAAATACGTGTTCTATTTGGAGGGATTGAAAAAAACTATAGTGAAATGTTGCAAGACCCGAGTTTAGGAAGCATGTATGAGAGTCAAGTCCAAGACAGGCTGAATTATGTATGACTACCGGACTTAGACTTGGTTCACAACAATCATTTGTTTGAATGTTTGAAAGATAATATCTGTGTCGTCTATAGGCCACAGTAGTCTCTTACTATCCGAAGACTCGTTGCGTGTTCGAAGACCTATTACATAAAAAATGCTGTCACTCAATGCTTTAGCAACTTACTCGGAAAGGTTATACACGAACTCTACTATTTAAAATATTGATCCGCCATTTCGTTAATGTGTATTTTTCAGTCAAATCGAAACTTTTTTCAGATGGGGATTGTGCTGTGATATTAAAAATTTTTTCAGTTGTTTTTTTTTCTTTTTTTGTTTTGTTGTATTGTGTCATTCATGCTGTCATATAGGTACGTAATGAAGCACGTACCGGGCCGCTAGTAATGTATAATCTTTTCTCTGGATGATCTCAACGAAAAGACTAATACAGAACCACCTCGGAATCAGTACCCATCTTTCTAAAAAGGGACCATAAAAATCGGTTGGCTATTGGTATCGATAATTGCGTAACAAAAAACATAAAAAAAATTGCAGTCGAATTGGAACCTCCTCCTTTTTCGAGCTCGGTCAAAGAGCCAAAGTCTAAAAATAATCATTACGTACTGTTACTAAAAAGTGAAAACCATTTTGATGATTCCGGTGATCATTTCTGCGATACTGGTATGATAACGGCTCACCACCGTAAGCTCTTAACAGTATTATTTTAATATTATTTATCGTCATCCGAGAAAGGCAACCTTATGACGTGAAATATAGAGTTGCTTATAAAGGCGGACATTTAGGAAGATGGAAATAATATAAGCGTTCATGGTATTACCCTGTACCCGTCGGTTTTACCGAGTTTAATTTATTGAATTCGGCTGTCCCGGTGAACTGGGTACGGTCCACGTTAGGCCCTCGCCACGTGAATAATTCAAACGTTTTTATAAATTTTTGCTATGACAAAATCCAAAATCTTTATTTAAAAACGTTACAGCAGCTCTTGATTTATAAGTGTTGTGACACACCCGACTTTATTTTATAGTTTATTGAATATTATGATGCACACAGGAATTGTTGTGGCACTGACACATGGAGTCACAGCAATGATCAACAGGCGCGCAAGGACATTGCCACTACACCCACAACTTCAGAGATTGTCACAGCGGCGCATGCGTAACATTTTCTCATCCCCTCATGACGTCTCAAAACACTAGGGTGACGTCATCGTAAGGAATAAAATATGGTATTCATTTATTATTTATTACTAAAAATAATAATGATTAATAATTATATTTTAGAAATATAATATCCGTGGACAAATTACACAAATTTATCTGAGCAGAAAGTAACCGAATTAACTTGTGTTATGGGTGTTAGACAACAATACTAATACATAGAAATACTTAAAAACTGAAATTAATTTAATAAACACCCAGACCCGGAAATACAGGCTTCTAAATGTTACAGATATGTAAATTTTCATCACTTTTCATGTCTGACCCGTCGGTATCGAATCCGAGCCTCGCGTTTGTCGGTAGTATTAGGTGTGTACGCTAACCAAAGAGGCGATCAATAATATTTCTCCAGATTTGGTCAGCTCTGTCGTCTAGTGGTCCAGTGTTGGACTGGACTTCATGACATCTCGAGTTCGATCCCGTGGTCGGGCAACCAAATAAAAATGAGTGTTGTCAGTTTCTGAAAAAAAAAATGCAATTCCCCGGATTGCATAATATGTGCATATTGGTGCGACTTGCCACTTTATTGTGGGACTTAATGTCTTCGGCTAGTAGTAGTAGTAGTAGTAGTAGAGGTTTTAGGTACAAAGATTATTTTCATCAAATTCTAAAGTTTCAGAGGTAGGCCTTTGCGGAAACAGTTATCAAGAGCACTATTTCCAAACAGAGACGACATATGAACCTTCAGGAAACTCATTCCTAAAATATTGGCATTGGATCTGTAATAATACTCGATGTGCATGGGCGGCGGTGATCACTTACCATCAAGTAAATAACCACTTACCCGCTTGCCCTTTTCACGACACTGACAAAGACTGACATTATTTAGGTATTAAAAGTTACTTTTAATTTAACATTGGAAAGTTGTTTTAATTCATTTCATTTATTTGTGTATGTATGTATGTATGTATGTATTTGTGTATCTTAATTTGTAAGCCCTTGCACAAAAAAGTATGTGTGTGTGTGTGTGTGTGCGTGTGTGTGTGTGTGTGTGTGTGCATGTGTGAGTATGTATGTGGCATCAAAACTTTTGAAGGGGTGTACCTGGATGTTTGAATGAATGGATGCGCATTTTTTGTTAGAAAGCTGTTGCGATTGAGATGATACACAATATAATATGTAGATTTGTCAAAGGTTACTGATTTTATTATTTTAGTGGTAAGGTTTATTGAAAATGGCTTTTAATACACTGTTTATATCAAACCTCCATGCTTCCAAAATGCTTAGAATACAAACATTTCCTAAACTTATATTACAGACTATATACCAATATCTATGTCCTATAAATAATGTCACTTGGACACCCTACTACAGCCAATTCCTTCGCAGACTCCATTCCAGTATAATGGTCACTCTCGTTCAGTGCAATACTAGGACGAACATTTTCTTGTATCAATATAATGATCGTATTAAATCGTGGTAAGGCCACGGGTGTGTACAATTATTAATAAACAATATCAGTTTGTCAGTGTATAAAATCTAAACTCTATTGTGTCAGTTAATCTATTATTACGGAATACTACGTGTTGGCTGGAATGTAAGTGGTTTGTTCAACGTTTTAACCCTGTAATTTTATTTAGTTCATGTTATTCATGTTTTTAAGACTTGAGCTTGTTTCTTACAGTGAAATTATTTGCAGCTAGTCCAAGAATAGGTTAAAGGCAATCTATGTTTATTGTACAACTAAAAAAAGACTAATGGTAGGTGACCTAATAGGATGAGATTTAAAATTGGGACTTCCAAGTAGGCCATATTCGCAGACAGGCATAACTCCTATAAAATATTTAAAAATGCAAATATATCAACTTCGTTTACTTTAATTGAGATATGGGTAGGAGGTGTACCTACGTGCTAAATTCCCTAGCAGTTAACTATGTACTTTAAAATTTTTTTATTTATAATTTTTTTTTTTTTATTTATAAATAATAATTTATTTTTTTATTTTTAAGGATATAAATAAACCAACATCATTTTTGAAGACCATTGATAACCCACACTCGGATTTGATAAAAAAAATGGGAGCTTTAGATCTAAGGATAACTCCCAAAATTCATTATTATATTTTTATAGTTGTGTGGAAGTCATAATGCGGTTCACAGAATACCCATATCTACCTACCAAGTTTTAACAGTACAACTCTTATTGTTACGGAAAACACTGGCTGTGACATACAGACGGACGGAGAGACAGACATGACGAGCTATAACGTTTTGGACTTTGGCTACTGAACCCTAAAAGAGAATGTTAACAGATGTTGAGATGTCTCGAATGGTGTATTTTAGCTATTTTCATAGTTCTACAGGATTCACATTTTGAAAAATAATGTTAACTCTCTATGCGGACTACAAAAAAGAGCTATTAATAATCTTAGTGTAACGGCATATAACTTATATATGTAGCAGTGGCGTGTTTGCCCGCGTTTAATTTTCTTAAAATTTGTAGTTTATATTATTCTAATGTATATTAACTATATTCCTGTCAAGTTACATCAAAAATATTTCAGTAGTTTGTACGTCAAAGTGTAACTATCATCCGTCCTTTCTTACAAACATTCGCATCCTATCCTACTAATATTATAAATACGAAAGTTTGGGAGTATGTATGTATGGATGCTTGTTACTCTTTCAAGCTCGATTGAGTGAACGGATTTGTCTGAAATTTGGAACACAGATAGATGGTGGCCTGGATTTACGTGTAGGCTACTTTAAATCCTGAGAAAAGGCTGGCGAAGCCGCAGGCAACAGCTAGTTAATAATATTAGCAGATTCTAATAAATGGATGACCGAGTTCTGTTCGATATTTTTATATAACTTTTTGCAAAAAATGAAACCTAACTGGATTGATTCAAATAGCACCCCAACTTACTTAAGATAAGCTACTTTTTAACCGCCTCCAAAATATGAAGACTCTCATTAAGACCCCATTTTTTGTGTGTTTGTTACTACGCGATTCCTCGGCCAACAGCAAACCGATTTTGATCGTTGCTTTAGAAAGATAAGTCATTATTCCGTGGTAGTCTCGTATTAATTTTATTGTCATCCGACAATTGGCTTTTGAGTTATACTTGATAGTGCATAAATTTTACACTTATGTTGACGACCTCAATGAATTTCAAAGTAAGTGAAAAATTAATGCAATAAGTACAATAAGTTGTTGATTTCGGAGGCATTTGCTATCTTTCGAAAAGAGAATTATCAAATCGCGACGTGGTACCCAACTAAATAGTTGGAGTCGGTTTTTGATGTTTTACTGTTCTTAATTATTCAATAACCAACTTAGGACTCTGGGGTATGAAAGATTGTATGAAAATCATATGAAAGTTAACAAAAGCTGCGACCAGAAATAAATGTATAGGGTCATTTCGCCAGTTCGCGTCCACTTAGTGGAGGATTTGCAGGTTTGAGGGAAAATATAAAAATATTCTAGATCTAGTTTTGAATTAACTAATAGACGCAATTTGGCTGCTACATAAAAGTGGTATGCCAGTATGCGTCCAACTCGTTTAATAAAAATGCAATAGCCAAATTATTATTATTGTTGTTATTGTTATTTTCTTATTCAACGTATAGGAACAGTAGCAATCATTAATTAAACATAAAACATTGAAAAATTACTTGTGAAACGCGCGCTGTTAGACTATTTTTTTTACTATAAAGTAAAAAAAAGGTAAGTACTAGAAAGTTAAAAAGTATTTACACACTTTTTTTGAATAGTTAAGATTAAATATTTTTTTAAAGAGGAAAAGTTACGGGAATGGTCCTTTTGTCTGTGTATATGTGTTTCTAATATATTGTATGATCGGCAGACACGACTATTCATTTTCCTAGTTTGTTGGTAAACTTGGCGATGGACGCGAGCAGGTAAAGTTAACCTATTTTGTTTCTCATCAGCGATCCAACACTCTAGAGTTTGAAGGTGAGCTGCTTCTTAATCCTCTTTTATTTTTAAGTATAATTTTATTATTATAGGTTAGAAACGCTGTTCCAGAAGAGAGCATTTTTAATGCGGTTTTAGAGCGTCACAAATGCATGTACTTGATCAATGTAAAGACACAGCCATTTTACATTATTTTAATATCCATAATACCATTAAAAGTTACAGTGAAAATATTTAGGACAGCGAGATAAAACACAAATTTATGCGTAAACGTACCACACTTTCTTAAATAGAAACAAAATGTCATAATAAGTATTTATTACAATTTATAGCTAAGTACTTAATAAAATTAGAGGATTATTAATGAAATGGGTATACGTAGTAGAAGTTGCTTAATACACTTTTAAAACATTATTGAGTCATAAATTTCTACCATACCATTAAAGAATGCCAAAACAGTACTAGCTGGATTTAGAATATCTTGTAATGAATGAGTCCCTTGTTATACTAGCTAGACTACGATGTTGATGACTGACTGACTGACTCACCCCGAATTGTTCTCCCGGTTGCCGTCGTGCTAGAGTCACGGTGTTGATGTCTTCGGATAGGGGTTGGTTTC
>NJDC01000828.1:12478-26245 GCA_002245475.1 Calephelis virginiensis | reverse complement strand
CAATTCAGGTGAGTCGCTGCGAAACTCTACCACCTATTAAAATGTCACAATATTAGTGACGGTAAGCCTATGCTCTAGGCTTGCTTAGTTCACGTACTAAGAACTAATAAGAATTAATTCAGTTCACAGTACTAGAACGAACTAATACGTAACCGTATGCTTAATCGTTCATTTAGTACCTACCTAGTACATCTCGTTCGCAATGTATCAAGTACGGAATCATACGAGTAGCAAAGAACATAATGAAATATGAATACGAAGAATGAATTGTTTGTCGCGCTCTGCTATTGGACACCGTGTTTAAGATGTGATCGAACGAGAATAACAAGTTATGTTATTTTGAGTTTTACTATCATTGGAATAGAGATCATAGTTTATTAGTTTGATGAATATTAGAAATAATTTGATAAACATGACTAGGTACATAGTATAAAAAAAACAAAGTCGCTTACTCTGTCCCTACGTCGCTTTGTATGATTAAATATTTAAAACTACGCTACGGATTTTGATCCGGTTTTTTTAATGGATAAAGAGATTGAAGAGGAAGATTTATACCTAATCCCGTGCGAAGTGGAGGCTGGCCGCCAGTTGTAAATAAGTTGATAAATATTTGAAACACATTTTACATAATGTAAATATTTAAAAAAAAATATAATAAAACATAAATAAACAACATAAATGGAAAAATACCAATCGTTTTAAACATTTTGATTTTTAAATAAGCCATTCTAAAAATGACCCTACAAATTGAGATAACTTTTCATAAAGCATAAAGGAAAATCAAAATATAATTCATTCCGTGACCCATGTGAGAATCGTAAGACGTAACTTTTTCTGATGTACTACTGAACTAATAGTACTAGAAGTCCGAACTAGTACATTCGAATAACTGTACTAGTACGGAGCGATCCTTATTGTGACCGAGCAATAACAAGTCTACTATGCTCGCCTTTTACGAGCTGCCTGTTATTCATTACTCAAGCTTATTTAACGAGATTTTGCGGCAACGAGGAAATAAACAGTGCGCTAATTTCTTCGTGATTATTTTACTTACGCACTCTCATTGAATTAAACAAAATTGTACCTACCTAGGTATGAAATGCCACCAAAATTGACTGATTTCACTCAATAGGTATAAACACGAAATTCAATAACAAAGAGCATTTTCTTATCGATGGCGCCAAAACTCGAAAACCGGCAACGATAACCTCCCGATAGGAACACGACATAAGTTTATGACATTGACGTTATAGCTTAACTCTATCATACTGTACATAAACTAGGTACCTACCTACTACTAAAGACTACAGTACTCTAACTACTTCATTACTGATGCTACCTAGTCGAGATCCAAGCTTCTTGACATAAAATTGATCCCACTGCTGACTTCTATCGACGACTTTCATAAAAACAAAAGAAAAACGAAAAAGCTTTATTTTCTTGCTTTTAAAATATGAACACGATTCAAACTGTTTCAAATAACCTTAATTGATCCCACTGCTGACTTCTAGCCTAGCCTCTTTAGCCCCATTTCCTAAATACTAACTCCAAAAATGTCAAAATACATAAGTATTTATACTGATTTCATAGTGAACATGCATATTTTTGTAGGTACCTATATTCCAAATTACTTACCAAGAAGAATTCGTCCTTTTTCTGGCAAACTGCTTTTATTCCACTGTATTGATATTGATGCAATTACTACTCGATAATAGACAATTTTCAAAAGCCAACGTACATTAAGTACATATATCACGAAATACTCAAAAATTTTATTTATAAACGTAAAATGAGAATGAATAATATTCTCTCTCGTGACTCGTACGAGTCCGTATGTTCACACAGGTCACAGTTACTTAGTCTTAGGTTATGTTATAGTAATACTTAATACTTTATAGTTTATACTTAATTAATTATCCATACAAATTACAAATACAAAGCCCCAACGACTACCGATAGCAAATGCTTTGGCAAATACAAATTGTCAACTGCCGATTACGCAGTGTTGCCAGTGAGTAGTGACAGATAGTCAAAAGTAACACGACACTGACCAAAAAGTAACATTATGTTCTTTTTTTCTACTGTGGAGACTGGCGAAATGCGTTATTATGGCATTTTATTTTATATATTTAAGTTATATTATTTATAAAATAAAACTTGAATACTTTTCTTGACGCGTTTATTAAACGTAAAAATTAGTACAAACCGAGCAACAACAGATAAAGGAAGATTAAGGATAGATTAAGGGCTTCTAAGTGTTCGCTAGGGATTTGTTTGTTCGCCAGACCCAATTGATAAAATTGAGGACCGAAAATGGAACCGTAATTTCATCTAAGCCTAAATTTTTGAAAGAGGTCCAAATGTTCTATGGACAACTGTACAATTCAACACGACCTGTTGTTAGTTTGGCTTAAGACCCTAGAGCCAAACTCACCCGACATTATACCGAAGACATCCCGGACGTCAGCCTGCACGAGATTAGGATGGCCTTGAAATAACTGAAGAACAATAAGTCGTCGGGGGACGATGGAATTATTGCTGAGCTACTGAGAGCGGGTGGAAATCAAGAACACAAAGTCCTCCAGAAGCTATTTAATTCCGTCGTCCTAGAAGACAGTGTTCAAGAAGCTTGGACCAGAAGTGTGGTGGTTCTCTTTTTCAAGAAAGGTGACAAAACTTTTTCGTAAAATTAAAGACCTATCTCACTTATGAGTCACGTTTTCACGTTGTTTTCAAGGATCATCATGAACCAAATATGACGCAGATTTGACTATTTTCAACCTCCCAAACAAGCCGAGTTCCGTATAGGCTATGGCACCGTAGACCATATTCCCACGCTACGCCAGATTATACAGACGTCCGAGGAGTATAATCGGCCATTATGTCTAGCGTTTGTGGACTACGAGAAAACCTTCAATTCGGTTGAGACAAGGGTAGTGTTTCAGTTATTACAGCGGTGCCGTATCGACTATCGATACATCAAAGTGTTGAGATATTTGTACGAAAAAGCCACTACGTCGGTCCGATTACAGGATCAGAGCTCGAAACCGATTAAGTTGCTGAAAGGTGTGAGACAGGGAGACATAATTTCTTCGAAACTGTTCACTGCACTTGAAGATGTCTTCAAGCTTCTGGACTGGAAAAGACTCGGCATCAATGTCAATGGCGAGTACATCACTCACCTTCGATTTGTAGATGATATTGTGGTCATGGCGGAATCGCTGAAAGACTTGAGCAAGATTCACGGTGACCTCGTTAGTTTTTCCCAACAGGTGGGTCATAAGATGGACTTGGACAAGATGAAAGTCATGTCCAATTATTCATGTTGCACCTATACCAGTTCAAGTTGGGAACTATAGTTGTTGATCAGTATGTATACCTAAATCAACAGCCTGATCATCAACAGCCAGTTAGGTAAATTAAACTTCAAGAAAGAGGTCGACCGCCGAATCCAACTCGGATGGGTAGCATTCGGAAAGCTTAAAGGTATCTTCTTGTCCAAATTACCGCAGAGCCTAAATTTGAAAGTCTTCGACCAGTGTGCGTTACCACATATAACACTAAGACTTGGTTGTTACATGTGGGCCTCTTAAATAAGCTCAGAGCTGCTCAGCGTGGAGAGAGCTATGCTCGGTGTTTCTACGCGAGATATAATCCGTATTTCGGTGATCCATAAGAGAACGAGAGTAACCGACATAGTTCAGAGAGTCAGCAACCTGAAATGGCCATGGGCAGGTCACATTGCACGTAGAATCGACAACCGCTGGGGAAGAAAAGTTCTCGAGTTGCGGCCCCACACCGGAGGACGTAGTGTTGGATGACCTCCCACACGGTGGACTGATGATCTGGTCAAAGTCACGGGGAGTCACTGGATATAAGCGGCTGGTGAGGCGTTTGGGGGAGGCCTATGTCAGCAGTGGACGTCCTCCAGCTGATGATGATGACGATGATGTCGATCTTTCAGAAATAAAGGTAATAAATTCTGTTTTAACCTAGCTAAATCGTATCAGTACAACAGAAGTAATATCAGACTTAACAGGAGGGATATCAACGGGCCCAATGGATTTATCAATGTCCAAATTAAAAGTGCTCTAAGTTCAGAATTATTTTTTAACATATTTAATTAGAAATTCATGTTTGCTTAAATTTTATGATTTAGTCTGTGTGTTAATACTGTGACTTATTTTGTCTGTAACGCCACAAAATCAAATGCACAGATTAATTTTTGCTTAATGGAAAGTATTTTTAACTTGTTCTGAAAGTAACCTAAAAGTCTAATTTTGGTAACATAATGGGCTCAAAAATGACGTTAAATGTTACAAAAGTAACACTTTTGCAACACTAACGGCATCATTCATTAGACACGTGTCACATTGTAGTTACCAAGCCACACCCTCTCAGATTAATGTATGGGTAATACCAAAGATGACTTCAACGGTGTTGCCATTTAATTTCCAGAGTTTCTTAAGTAGGAACATTTATTTTACAGCAAATAGAAAAGTTACAGTTTTACTGATCAGTGATTATAACTAATAAAAAAATAATGTTACCGGTGCGTTGTTATTCAATAAGAAAATTATTTCCCATCATCAAATCATTATTTCTGACAAACGTTTGATATAAACCCAAATTTTCTTGCAAGGTCATCTATTTTAATTTAAATTTTACTAGCGTCGGGATGTGACGACTCCATAATCAGATGACAGTAATCTTGCTATTTATGTAACTTGATTAATACTTACTCCAAAAAAGCCAGTAGTTAATTAATATCACTGCTATACTTGTCATGCTGTAGGGTAGAGTTGATAGCGGATTTGCACATTTTGCATAGTGTCCCAGTTCTATTATGGCCTTTCAGTTTTCACCCGTAGCATTTATGGTATCTGTATATGACAGTTATTATCAGCCTAAGCAAAAACTGTTTTCGGTTTTACAATTTCCGTATTTTTATTATAGAGTCAATTTCAATTATGATTTTGATTTTATTACACTGCTAGCGGCGGTACCAATTCGTATTGTTTGTTATGTTACACACTTAACATTATTTAAACTTCGTTAATGTTTAATAAATACTTATTTTTAAGCTCATCGTTAAATTCGGTCAATAATTTTTTCCGTGATAACTTAACAAATAGACAAACCGATAAAAGAAGAAACTAGTATAAATACAATACTTTGGGTATAAAGAGGCCTCAAAAATTTGACGTTATTATTTTTTACAAACCGAAATAGGACAATTGTGTCATTAACTTTTGATAACAATTTAGCTGTAGCAGCACTAGGTGAATTAATACAACTTTGAGCGCCAAGATGAAGTAACATAGTTTGAATTTTGTGAGCTTCTTACTTAGTAGTCTTAGCAATTTTTTGTGTGAGAGTAACAAACATCCTGGACGGATTCTTACAAATTTTCGCATTAGTAGGATATTCAAATAAGCTCGGTACTACTGCGAAGAAAAATTCATTTAAACATTTTGTAGAGTCGTATTGACAAATAGTTTATAATAAAATGGCCGCATTAATTCCAAAGACCATGTAACATTATAATGTTGCACGCAGCAAGTTCAGCACTTACCGCTAATCTAGCGAAATATTTACTTAATGTTTTACTACTTATGCTTGATATTAGAATTACTAACCACATGAAGATCTACTATTAACAGTTAATTTTTTCTTAATAAAGATTGTGAAACTTTAAGGCAACGAGGGCTACCGCTTACAAATTGGCTACTAAATGCCGAAAATTCTGAAATGTGCTTGGCATGGGTTGACTTTTCTTAAATTTATCAGTCTTAAAACATTATTGATATGAAAAATATAAGTTACTGTTTCGTAATGCTATTGTTGGTGTACTATAAAATTGAAAGAGTGTGTATGGAAAGATATTTGAATTTGAATTTTCACTTTAATTTTGCAAGTAAAAAAGTAACTTAATTAATAACTTATAATAATCCTTATGTGCACTATATTCTTAGTTAATGAAAGTAGTTAGCAACAAGCGCTGCTTGAACACCTCAGTCGCCAGTTGCGCCAAAACTTTTTGTGTGGTTAAGTTAAAGTAAATGTCTATAGCAAAAAAAATAGGTCTTTGGATTATTAGTAATTATTGTTACATACCCCATGCAATTATACTAGGTATATCGTGCTACAACTTAACCTAGATGGTTCATAAGGTGTGTTCATGAGGCCAAGGTTCGATTCATGTCAAAGGTTTGTGTTTAAATAGGATTTTGTATTTGAGGTCCAGATTTTAGTCGATAATTTGATTTTTTTTCACCCGGCTCTCCTGATGTTAAGAGACAACCGTGGTTTATAGTCACCGTAGATGTAACAGGTGCATCGCTTTCCTTGGGTCTACATAAAATGTTTATTGTGCAAAGTCTACCGGCTACCCTAATCTCCAGACCGGGACATGACAGGAAGAGATGAGGCAGTGCATCACCTAGTTATTTAACACATTAATATTTAAAACACGTAATTCGTTTACAAAGTCATTGCAAACCATTACATTAATTTCATTTACAACCATTGAAACAAATTGAAATAACTGTGCGTACGTAATAATTATCATAAAATAAATAAAACAGTCACTAAGATAAATATTATTATATAATTCGCTGTTAACTAAAAATATTACCTATCTAAATAGATAATATTTTTAGTTAACAGCGAATTAAAGTTTTGTTAATGGCTACTCTGGATGTTCTCAGTTCTGTAATCTATAGTACAGTAAAATTTAATAGGGATGGGCAAATAGGAACATAGAGATAGAAAACATAGCTCCCGATATATCGAGTTTAATCTCACATGTTCTGAGCTAAGAAAATTAAACAAATACAATATTAATTGTTTATTTAATTCTTGATATGTGTTATATTATTTATACTATTAATACGTAGTTTCCATGCCTGTCACGGTTGGGATTCAATGACTCATTAGTGAAAAAACCTAGTAATATAAATAGCTCTTTGGATTATTTGTAATTGTTACATACCTCGAGCAATTATACTAGGTATGTCGTAGAGTTCTACAACTTAACCTTGATAGTTCATAATGTGCATTCATGAGGCTAGGGTTCGATTCATGTCAAAGGCTTTTGTGCTAAAATGGTATTTTGTATTTAAGCTGGACCCTTAAGATAGATTTTAGTCGATAATTCGTTTTTTTTTCACCCGGCTCTCCTGATGTAAAGAGACAACCGTGGATTATAGACATCATAGATGTTACAAGTGCATCGCTTTCCTTAGGTCGTCATAAAATGTATATTGTGCAAGTCTATCGGCTAACCTAATCAACAGACCAGGACAAGACAGAATTATTTTGGCGGCAGGAATAGATAAGGCGGTGGATCACCATCCAGGCGAGCCGCTACTGCCACCAGTGATCTTATTTGTAGTGAACTATATTTTAACCCATGCTCATCTCTGACCAGCTGCCTGTTGCCAAAGAGGCAGAGAGAAATGTTTGTTAAAAATGTTTACTTAGTAAGTATTTCTATCATACCATAATATAAAGATATGTTTATTATTACTTAGTATTAATACATAAACGCCTATCATTGATTGACAACAATACATACTTATTTTTGTTTACTTTGGGGTTGCATTAAGCCAAGTAGTGCATTATGTATATAACATTGCCTTCTTATAGTATCAAATTATCTATAAATGCCCTCATCCAGTGGTCACCTTTGACATGATCTGGTTAAAAGTTTGGTGCTGGCGGTAATAACATTCAACCCCAAACGGTATGAAACGGTTCTAAAAATTAAAATTACAATCTAATCTTCATTGGTAAAAGTTATTACAGTAATGTTATGAATATCATCACAATCACAAAATTTAACAGGTTTAATTACCCTAGACAAAATCTAAAAAAAAAACAAAATCAATAGAACCATCTTGATCATGTCACGTTTCAAAGTGAGTGAGAGAGAGACGTCCTATTTAAATTATCCTTCTTTTTCTCGAATATAACTTAAGGCACTAGATATCCTTTTTCGTTAAAGAGAAGATATCCGCTTACTAATTTTCTAAGACCGTGCATTAATTTTTTTAACTCGCCTGCGGGAAGCAGTTTGGTGTTGGACCTGACTTTTTGAGGTCCCAAAAACATCCATTTATTTAATTTTCTAATAAAAACAAAGTTGCCTGGGGTTGTCTAATCTAGTCGTGGATGGCGGGTTATTATAGTTGTGACTCTAAAAACCGTTTCGAGGATATGGGCGTGAAGACAGATTTTGAGATGTCAATTTTTTTATTATTTTAGATTTGCCAGCCTCATAATTATTTCTAGATACATAAATTATAACATCAAATTACGACATGCGATATGAAAGAATAACTAACAAAGCAACGAACCTTACGTTGATAAAAAAATAATAGGGAAGATCAACAGCTTCATTTAAAGATATTTTCATTAAAAAATCATGTTTAATTTGTTAGGCTATAAGTTACTCGATTCAACTTGATTATGTAAATTGATTTGATATCGACAAATCTTACGTTTTATCTGTGTCGACGTTGTAGTTTTTGTTGTAGTTTTGTTAGTTGTAGCTTGCTTTTGAACTTGACAATATACTCACAATAGGTATATTGTTATACTCTTTGGCTAGTCACAAATTATAAAGAATTATTATGTACTAGTGGTGGGTCGTTGACGGTTATGCCGTCGACGAAACGAGACCGTTTATCGTTGACGATAAACTAGTTAATAAAACAGTCTAATTTTCGACTAGTTTATTTCGTTGAAACTGAACACTGGACTATGCGTTTATTATCTAACTAGTTTATACCTACTTTGTAGTTCGTATGCTGTTTAGATATTGTTTTTGCCTTACTTTTCGATTATTAGTGATTAAGGTAAACGTAAAGTTTATTGACAAAAAATTGATTATGTAATTATTATTAACTGACTGCGAAAAGACGAGTTTCTCAATTCTACTATGTTTTTTATTATTTTTTTGTTTGTTACGGGATTTATAGACCAATAACGAACCTAAGAGCCTAGTCCAAAAACTAATTTATTTTAATAGTGCAGTTCAATGAGCATCGAAAATTACGAAATGTAATTATTGATAACATTCAAAACTAATAAGTACCTTAAGTGGTATCAGGATTCAGATTTCAGGTGTACAAAGCCGTTTGTTTATTTTATCGCGTCTGTGGTCTAGTAGTCCGGTGCTAGCGTTGATTACTCACTAGAGCTTCGTATGAAGCTCGGGTTCAATTTTTTCAATTATCTTTTACAACATTGCCCGGGATTGAATACCTACCAGACTGATTATAGGTTTGCCACCTATCACATTGTGGGGCTGTACCACGGGCTAATCGTGTGTGCTCTAGTTGTACCTCTATCCATTTGATTGGGAATACGAAAGTGAAAATCCTTTTTTGCTACTTTTTGTTTAGTCCTTAAATCAATTCATGTCAAAGGATTTTTTTTTATTTTTCATTCATTCTCGCGATTTCTTGCTCTTTAAAAAAATCTAATTTATATTTTAAACTAGCTGACCCGGCAGACGTTGTTCTGCTTATTTTTTAATGTGATTTTAGTAAAAAACGTGAGGGTGAGTCACCCTTATCACTTAGGGGTATACAAAATAGATGTTGGCCGATTCTCAGACCTACTCAATATGCTCACAAAACTTCATGAGAATCGGTCAAGCCTTTCGAAGGAGTACGGGAACGAACATTGTGACACGAGAATTTTATATATAAGACTAGCTGACCTGGCAGACGCTGTTCTGCTGTATTTTTAATGTGATTTTAATAAAAAAATGTGGTGAGTCACCCTTATCATTTAGGAGTATGAAAAATACATGTTGGCCGATTCTCAGACCTACTCAACATGCTCACAAAATTTCATGAGAATCGGTCAAGCCGTTTCGGAGGAGTATGGGAACGAACATTGTGACACGAGAATTTCATATATAAGATAAGC
The DNA here is from genome assembly GCA_002245475.1 of Calephelis virginiensis. NCBI lineage: Eukaryota > Metazoa > Arthropoda > Insecta > Lepidoptera > Riodinidae > Calephelis > Calephelis virginiensis. The sequence continues at coordinate 16,303 of NJDC01000828.1, read as the reverse complement.
TACTGAAAACCGCATTAAAGTTGGTCTAGCTGTTTAGAAAATATCGGCATGTGAATATTGCATAAAAATTGTTAGGGTTAGGTAGGTATGTTATCTAAGTAAAATAAACCCATTACATATACACATTTTCTTGTCTAAAATACACCCTCTTACCCTAAACGCAAATGATTATCATCTAAGGTATACCGATCTACGTATCTATAATATTAATAATTTTAAATCGTAAACTAGTTCATCAGACGTCGACTATAAATGAAGACGACCGTTCACCGTTGTGAACGTAGTCCAATTTCGTTCAAACGTTGCGTTGACCACATATATATAAATGTTTTTATATCTGTGGCGTTAACAAACTAGTCGAGCGTAGATGTAGACGACCGATGTCAACCTTAACGCGACCACGCCCGTACAACACGTTGAAAGGAACGTAGGTCGTAGCGCCATATTAGTAGCAGTCCAGTTTTGGCATTTAACATTTTTTTGTTATTGTCATGCCCATAGATTTAGGATGTAATAGATAAACAATTAACAATGTCAGTCAAAACCATAGATTTAGGATGTAACAGATAAACAATGTCAGTCAAAACACGAGACAAAAAAAATATACCTACGTGTGAGTTAAAAAATGGGTTGTCATTAGGCCACGTACGTCAACTATATCGATAAATGAATCTAATTTAGTATTTTTTTAAAAGAACTAGCTAGTTAATTAATATGTCCCATCAAATATTGGCTTTACTTATCACTACCACAGTGACTGTAATGAATTTCTACGTAAAGCCCGTATTTTGTGTCACCATCTTAGCTTTTTTCTAAAGCTACTGCAATCCTTTTTATTGTCATACTCCGGTGAAAGCGTAGGATAATTATTAGAAAAATAATGTGAAATATCATGGCACCATACAGAAAGCAACGCCTTTTTTATTTCTTGAGACAGCCAAACATCATACGACTCTTCTTAAAATAGTTCGAGACAACCGTGGACTATTGACACCAAATATCCTATAGTTAAATGACATATCACTGTCCTGTGGCCATACTTTTAGGCGTACTATGCAAGTCTAGCAGCCCAACACTTCACACCCAAACATCACATGGACACAACAGCTGAAAGAGGAAAGGTGAATTTGAAGTTCCAACCCGGGCAAATGGCTGCACATCACTCTACTATCAGTGATCTTGCTGATAATGACCCTTGTAAACTTTGGTCGCCTCATACTAACTTTTTGATTTTAGGTAGTACAACGGCGTATGATTCTTCAACACTACACACATACTAACAAAGGGAAAACAAAAAAATTACATCTATAGGCGATAGTTATCTCTTTCCATCAGGAACGCCAACTGCTTGTTTGCATATATGATATAAAAAAAAGAATATAGCGGTACGAGGTCATAAAGCTTGGTCTAAATGTAAAGAAGTTATACTAAAATTAAAATTTGTTATTTTTATTTTTTTTTTCCACAATTCTATGTCCGCTCTTCGAAAGTGCCATATTTGTAATAAAAGATTCGGAAGTAAAGCCTAGCTTGTAATCTAGCCATGAGTACCATTTGCGTAATGTCTCATGTGTTACTTGGAGTCCACCCATCTTTATTTAAAATCGTCTTAGTAAATTATTCGTTAGGAATGTATCAGAACATAATTATAAATTAATATCATTTAAGTTACATGACAGAAAAAGTTAACGCAGACTTTCCCAAGCATTATTTCATAAGTAATTTTCAATAAAGATAGGAAACACACATTTTTCTTATTAATTAAATTATTTATTTTTAGGTATTTTAAATAGGTACAATAAAGATACAATGTATTGAATAAGGGTAAATAACGGAAGAAAACATTTAAATGGTAAAATACTTTCACGAAAATCAAAATAACCTACATTCTGGGTTTATCATGTTTCTCTTGCACAAACAAATCGGGTTACCATGAAATTTATCATAATTGCACTGCAATGAGCGCATTGGTTTTTTTTTGCAGAGAGGATTTTAAGCCTACAGAATCCTCATCCTCCCACTTCCTGACTTCAAAACAGCCGTAATTTATTATTTCTGTTATTTTTATGATTTTTTTTAGATAGATTTCATTCTGTAACTTAAAAAAAATATCTGTAATGGCCTACCATGCATTTTATACTTACAATTTTCAAATAACTTTTAATTTAAAGTAATTTTAAAATAAATAAATAAAATCTTTTAAGTACATACTAGCTAATGTTTGCATGTTTTGTACCAGTCGGTCGATTTTAGGTTCAGTATTTGCTAAGGCTATGATTAAATAGCTATCGATGGCATGGCGATTTTGCTGCTTAATTTTTATTAAAACAAGATCTGAAAAACCTGTCTCGCATAAATAAGTGGACGAAAATGGAATAAGCAAGAGATGCAACTCTTGGGTTAACAACGAATTGTTTGATCCAAATTTTTCTAAGATTAAAAGATGAAAGTCATCTTTCATGGTCGAATCAGCCTTCATTTCTAAAAATTATTCTTGAACTTCTTCAGGTAATTGTAAGACATCGTCAACAAATGGGTTCATGGTTATGTGCCGTATTGGAGACCCGGAATTGATATCTCGATAGTATCGATTAAATTCATTTTCCAATGCTTCCAAATTCCAAATTCTATTTCAGATTTTAAATTTTTACTCAGTTTTTGATTACGATTGGCTTCTGACAGCCGTGAAAAAGAAAATACATTTTCATCAGATATAAAAATAATAAATATTATTACACATCATCCTTCCAAAATATGATTTATAGACTAAATTTAATATAAAATATCCGTAAAAAGATTCATATAGGTACTAAGCACATCTCTGCCTTAAGTGGAAATGAATTTTATGTAACAATGGTGCCGATTTTGTTGTGTCACCGCTAAAGCTAAACTAACTTAAAAAAATTCTAATATTAGCTTAAATTTAGAGAAACGGTATTCCGTTGTCAATGTATCTTAATTTAGCTAATCGATATTTAGGACGTCACAGCTTTGTCAAGTCCTAGCGTAACCAAACAATGTACCATTTCAGTAGATATCTTGTCTAATTCTGATTAAATTTACAAAATACACTTATATCAAACAATGCAAATAAATATGTTGTAGTAAAAATTCCCATTTCGGGGCAGGCTACTCTCATGGGCGACTGGTTCAGGAAGTGGCGTATAGAAGTGAACCCCGATGCAAATACAACGGTTTTAACGAGGCGTCACACCCAGCCAACGGATGAGAACCAGTCGTAACCCGTGTACCATCAAAATGTTCGGCAGAGCGTTCCCCTGAGAAAATTTATCAAAATACCTAGGGGTCACTTTAGACAAACATTTGTCGTTTGAATCGCATATTTCGCGTGTCACAAACAAGGCTAAGTTTGTACTTAGCCGTCTCTATTATCTAATTAATAAAAAAAAGAGTGTGTACTCATGTACGCACATAAGAAGTTATACTTCTCACGGTGCTTCTGACAACACCCTTTAGACATTGAAGTCGACACCCAAACTATATTCGCCATAGGTGTATTCTCCATATAGAATTTCGCAAAATGCCACCAAGTAAAGTAAGGGACTGGGACTTTTCTTGCTTGAAGGCACTTATTCAAGTGTACTTAGAGTTCAAACTCATTCGAACTACTCATATCGGTGCTTCAGTCTACTTCTTTAGACATTTAAATCGACACTCAAACAGATTTTTTTCAAATAAGCGCTAAGCCTCCATACTGAATCTTGAAAATAGCACCAAGTTAAATTAATAATGGTGAAGTCTTTTCTCGCTTGTAGGAACTTATTCGAGTGTATTTAGAGGTAATACTCATTCAAACTCCTCATA
>NJDC01000827.1:69524-82076 GCA_002245475.1 Calephelis virginiensis | reverse complement strand
GTAAGGGACTTGGCGTGAAGATATGTATGTATGCAGAAAAAAATGAACCGAAGTAATTTTTTTTGTAACTTTTGGTTGGTGCCGAGTTTCTGACTTATTCCCCTTTAAGTATGTATTCAGTATTTTCAAAACGCACCAGTATTTACGTCATAATTTCCGAACGAAATTACTCATGCTTGAGGGAGCAAGCCGCATATGGCGTTGGGGAACAGCTGGCGGACATTAGCTATCTGACTTAACGTTCGATAACATGGCTGGTACACTTCAAGATGTTCCAATTATAAACCCCTATCTGATAAACCTATTTATTGTAATAGTTTTTTTTTCATAAAACCACTGATTGGTAATAGCGTATCTACTTATATGATCTTTGTTTATTTTTTATTCATTTTGTATACAGACTCATTCTTAATTAGCCTACACACGTGATATCCTCTACACCAGCCTTTCCCAAAGTGGGCGATGGAAGCCTAGAGGGGGGCGGTATAAATCTTGAAAAAAATGTTTTTTTTAAACTAGGCGCAACAAATATGTTATTGAGGTTATTGACAAGAAAAGAACGAGGGGGGGGGGCGCTACAAAACAACTGATTTTCAAAGTGGGCGTTACATGAAATAAGTTTGGGAACATCTGCTCTACACAATTATGTTACATGCTTTCTTCAATAAGAATATCTGGACAAAATATTCAAATTGTTTTAATCATAAAGTGAGGATATTATATGCTTATGTTACGGGAGCTAGTCATGATAATACATAAAAATACGCTAGCTACTGCCCGTAATTTTGCCCGAGTTGTAATGGTACTTCATTGTTCTAGAATATCCTATTTAGATATCGCAAATAAATATCCTTTCTTTAAACTTTTAAGTTAGATAAAATTACAGAAAGCTACGAAAATTGATAAAAATCGGTTTAGCAGTATCGGAGTTTATTCCGAATATAGGTACGTCGAGAGAAATCTTTACTCCTGTCGGGAATATATCCCCAGCCTCGTAAAAGATCTGTACCATAGAACAAACATTGACCAACTTGAAAGTAAAATCACAATAAATATGATTAAAAACATCAATCAAATGCTTAAGGTTAGTCCTGCATAATTTCTTACATTTACAATTACTTTATTGTATATCTTTATTGTTATATACAAACCTCGTTCTATATATAATTAACATATTGTGTATAGGCGGCGTATATTTCGGGGAATTTTGCGGGGAAAGTGGGAAAAAACACTTTTCGATTTTGTCCATACAAAATGTTAGTAGCTGTTAATGTGAAACGGTACGAAGTTGACTGGATCGGTTAGTGATATAATAATTCTATCGTAATAAACCACACATTATAACAAAAAATAAATTAAGAGAGGACTGCTTACTGCTAACTCTGTATAAATGTAATTGGTGACTCGGTATAAATGTATAGTGCCATCAATTCATCTGGTCAGTAGTAACGTCGTTCCGCTATCAGTTTTTTAAGTGTGAGCAACTGGCATCGAAATTAAATTTCTATAGTTACATTTTTCAAATTATGTTGTTATTGTTATCGCTATTTTCTAGAAAAAAAATTCAATCAAAAAAACTAAACGTCACTAGCGGCGCGGTTTACTGACAAATAGGTAGGTTGCACTATTGGGATAACAAAATTTTCTGTACTTTCATTTTATGTTTGTATTTGCTGTCGCCCGCAGCGTTGCTCGCGTGGTCCCACAGGAACATTATTTCAAGATAAAAACTATCCAAGTCACCCTCTATGTGTGTACCAAATTTCATGAAAATTGCTTCAGCACTTTTTGTTGTAACAAACAAACATACAACCTTTCGCATTTATAATACTAGCTGTTACCCGCGGGGTTGCCCACGTGGTTAATGGTCCCACAAGATCATTTTTTCGGGATAAAACTATCCTATGTGTTAATTCCAGTTATCCTCCATGTGTGTACCATATTTTAAGAAAATCGATTTGGCAGTTTTTGCGTGCAGCAGTGACAAACAAACATACAAACTTTCGCATGTATAATATTAATGTGTTAATAGTCGCTAGTTCTTTGCTTTTAAGCATTAAAATTAGAAAATAGTTTATTTCACGTAGAGTGTAGACTATACAAAAAGTTAATTGTGACGCGTCTTCACAATTTAAACGTCGATATGAAAAAGTTCATCTTGTTTGATTCTGCGACTTTATAGTAGCTTTATAGTAGTACCCCGGTCCAATCACAAAAACGTCGGTTATCCCCCACAAGCGGGCAACAGCAAGCCGCGCAGTGTTGCGACTTATGTAGCGTCAATCCGGTTCTGCGGTGAGTCATCAATGACCTCACTTCGACCTACCAACACCGAAATGTCCTCTGTCGGCAGGAATTTAAATATCCTTATCATAAAACATTTCTAACGTTAGAGATTTCGATACAAAGATGTTACGTAATACGCCTATAGACACCAATGAAGGTAATGGTGCGTTTCCAACTTGAAGCTATGATGATTCTAAGAAGGATGATGAGTTTAATAAAATGGATTTGGTTATGATAAAATGACATCTCTTCTGTGGTCTAGCGGTGCGGCGTTGGACTTGACTTCCTGGCATCCCGGGTTCGTTTCCCGGGTTAGGCAACAAAAAAAATGTATTTTAAATTTTTTAATTAAAACAACTTTATCTGGGATTGGATATGTGTCCGATCGACGATGGGGTAGCTACCTATCACATTGTAGAACTTAGTGTCTTCGGCTAGTCCTGGGTCGTGGGGCGTGAATATATATTACGTTTTATTTTGAAGATGTTCAGTGTAAGTGAATTCTCCGGCAATCCAAACTTTGGGCCGGACCACGACAGCAACGAAAGCACGGACGATGTGGCGACAAATGTATTTAAAACTTTGATAAAATTGTTGTTTGAATGTGTCTATGAAGTTGTTAACAAAGTTACCACACTGAGGGAACTTAGTTTATTATAATCAAAAATGGGAAGTAGGTCGTTTAACCCAACCATATGTACCTACATCTAATGGACGTTGAGTGTTGTACGTATAGTCAGCATTAAATTAACATTAACTTTCACAGTTTTAGTAATAAACATAGACAAAAGTACTCCAAGTTCTCAGTTGGTGTTATAGTTTTTATTGCGCTGTGTTATAGACTACAAATTGAGCTAACACTTTGTAGCACTTTACTCCATGTTTATAAATTAGACGGCTTAAGTATTGTCAAAATTATCTAAAAATTATGAAATTTCTTACTACTCACTGTTTGATAAATTTTATATACGAAGTCAGATTTTTAAAAATTATTTTGTCAGGATCGTGAGGTCTGGCACTCTATACTCTCTGCCTACCCCGTAAGGGACTTGACGTGAAGATATGTATGTATGTATTTTTACCTACCACAAATTCAACTTGTATTTAGAATGATCATGTTGTAAGTACACAAGTGTTGGCTCTCGTGCTCTCTTATCGCCTCTGTGGTCTAGCGGTTTAGTTGTTGGATTGGCAACAAAAAGAAAATTGGATTTTTCCAATTATCTAATAAAAAAAATGTTGCTCGGAATTGGATATGTGCCCGGTTGGCGATAGGCTTGCCACCTATCACATTGTGGGACTTACGGCCAATGTTAATAATGTATCTCAATCTAATGGATTTCAAGCAATCTAGATAGCTGCGTATCCGTCGGCCTATCCCATGCCTAATTGCCATATTTATCCTGTCCACAGATATGTTATTGGCAAGCGATAACATAAAAATGGTTCAAAATATCAATCTTGGACAGCAAGTTTTGGATTAGGATTGATTATTAATATTGGCCGTTAGTGTCTTCGGATAGTTGTAGGTGTCCTGGTTATGCATCTGCCTACCTCTTCGAGGATATGGGCGTGAGGATACTTTTTTTACTACTTATCAAATTAAAGCTGACTGTACACAAGTAATTTGTGTAATGTGTAAATGTTTCGCCATTACTTGAAACGTTCACCGCTTAACTTCGAGGAAGATAACGCGCCGGTCGATTAGATTAAAAGTATTTACGTATGCGTGAACACACCTAGACCGTGTGTTACTAATTTTAAATAGTATGTAAAATGCTCGACACAAATACCGTAATGTCAGAGTTTTTGTACAAAGTCGCTCGCTGACCGCATTCGTAACAGTGAGATCCGAGAAAGAGTGGGATTGAAAGAAAGTGTTGGTTGTAAAATGCGAAAGGGAATGCTCCGCTGGTTCGGTCATGTGGAAAGAATGACAGATGAAAGATTGACAAAGCAGATATACAATGCGAATGTGGATGGATGTAGGTACCCGGGGAGACCAAGGCTGACATTTCACGATCAGATCAATCGGATATTATCCGAAGGTGGTGTCAAGAGTCTCCGAAACCGGCGTGTTTGTATGAAAAGGGTTATGAATGTGAAGAAAGCAAGACAGGTTTGTCAGGACCGTGAGGTCTGGCACTTGATACTCTCTGCCTACCCCGTAAGGGACTTGGCGTGAAGATATGTATGTATGTATGTGTGTTTTGTACAAAGTTGGTTGGCAAACAGACTGATTTTGTAATAGAGATACAGACTTTAGAACTCGATGCATGGCGATTAGCGATGCGTGGCGCAGAGGCGTTTCCGAAGATAGCCCTTACCTCATCCTTAACACCTTCCTGGAGCCAGTTACTAATTATTAAAGCGAACGGCAGTAATTCCAAACAAAAATAAGTTACCTTCGAGGAAAGACCGTATTTAATTCTGAAAATTTTGTTAATATCCAATATTATTTGATTTTATTCCCCTGTGTTGGTTCGGACTCCATTGCAGAATCTGCCTTCACCAGGTGCATTCCTGCTAGGGAGCTCGTAAAAGGCGAGCATAGACTTACTGTCACTTACACTGTGATATCTGACTAGGTGGTAGAATTTGGCAGCGACACACCCGGATTGGTACCACCGCCTTAGCCATTCCTGCCGCCATAACATCAGTGCTTACCCTTGATGTGTTTCGGTTCGGAGGATAAGGTAGCTGGTGAACTTACTTTTGCTTGAGGCCTAAATTCTCGGCCTCAGGATGACAACGCATCATTACCACCTTTGGTGTCTCTAGGTGGCGTGAATTTCTTACCATCGGGAAATCCGTCTGCTTTTTTGCCTTCAAATATCATACAAATAAAAAAAGTTATACTTCTGGTGTTGGGGATGTCTAAACGCTGCGGGGATAATCATTAGGTGAATCACATGCCCACTAATGTTTGCCTCCTTCTCTATGAAATATAGTACTCAATCTGAATTTGTGATCTTATGATATCTTTTGTGTAAGATTATCCACTAATGTACTCTCCTAACTTAGGCATGTATCATGAGGAGCACTGATAGTGTAGTGCAGCCTTTCCCAAAGTGGGCGATAACGCCCCCTTGTGGGCGCTGGAAGCCTAGAGGGGGGCGGTATAAATCTTGAAAAAAATGTTTTTTTTTTAAACTAGGCGCAACAAATATGTTATTGAGGTTATTGACAAGAAAAAAACGAGGGGGGGGGGCGCTACAAAACAACTGATTTTCAAAGTGGGCGTTACATGAAATAAGTTTGGGAACCTCTGGTGTAGTGGCAGAAATAAGTGAGAGGGTAATAATGAAAATACTGTCAACGTCTTTACCGCCTAATCTTCTGATTATATCAGCGATATAATCAAATTACTAAATTATTTCACTTTCGGATGATAAGGTCTTCACATCCTTACGCCAATCATCACTTAAATCATTGTCATGTTCCGATTCCAATGATATCAATCACTGATGCACTTAATTACTACTTTTTTGTCATAACATTATGTAAAGTTATTAATAAGCCCGTATTAAAGTACCTGCTTAAATCATTGATACTTTAGGGCAGGCTTTTCTTTTTTTCTTTCTTTAAGTTTTGGCCTTCACGTTAGTATTTAGCCATTAGTCAAGTAGAAATTTGCATCAAATTTTATATCAATTTCAATTAATTTTAATTAGTCATCAATCGTAAGTCGTCAATAAGTCATGTCAGGCTCTGGGGTAAAGCGGTGGCCTTGTTACACAAGCTCATGTAACGAGATTTGGCGGAAACGAGAAAATATACGATACGCTAATTTCTTTATGATTATTTCATTTGTGCACTTTTACTGAACAAAATTGTACAAAATGCCACCAAAATTGACTAATTTCACTCAATATTAACACGAAATTCAATAATTATGAAAAAACTTCGACCATCTTTTCTCTCGATGGCGCCAAAACTCTCTAGGGCAGGCTATTTATTAATAAAACGATAAAGGTTCCATGTAACTTATGAGGTAGTACGAGTAGATTTCTGCGATGACTTGCCTCAATGGTGCCATTCTGTAGTCGGTCGAGGACGTCCGCAGATAAGGACTAATGCAATGTTTGCCGTCATGTTGCCACTTTAATGCTGACCAACTACATTTACTCCATTTTAAACAAATGACTCATGATCGTTAAGATGTGATGTTTGAAATTTTTAAGTTGAAAACAGGTTAACCTGGATTTAGATAGCGACGGATTGTCCAGATGATGGTGACCACCGTCTTGTCGTGCCACCATAACGTAGATGCTCAATATTATACCGGTGTGGGTGTTAGGCAGGTAAACTCATTTGCTTCGGAGACATCATCGTCATTTAAGGAGATGTAGTTGCATATGATATTGGTGGTAATTTTGGTACGCACTCACTAATTTTAAGTTATCGATCCTTCTTTGAACGGAAGTAATAGAAAGAGACAAAACACTTTTAGTGCTATCACTCGAAATTTCTACAGACGTTCAATCTATGACTCGGAAAACAATGATTAAAAACATCGCAATTTTACATGTCCAGACTAATCTGACATGTCTAAAATGTTCCATCTCTTTTGATTTTGTTTGACTTGAAAAAGATAGCATGCACCTAAAATATGTTTAGTTTGTGAACAGCAGAATCACAACCATTGTCAATACTTTAACTTTTGATAAGCGATGTGTATCTGATCCGGAAGTCACCTGTGTGTTTGCCTTACGTTATTTGACCTACGTTCGGGGAGTTAGTACTATGATGTGCAGGTCTGTCGGCTAGCCTACCATTTGGACTGAAACGTGACACTGTCATGGCGGTGGCAAAAATAGATAAGACGGTGGATCTCTACCCCAGCAAGAGGTCTTGGTGAAAATGACCCAGTTAGCATATTATACTCGCTTTTTACGAAATTCCAGACAATGTCAGTAATTTTACTACAGCGTGATATTTCTTAGTATCTTCACGCCTATATCCCCGAAGAGGTAGGCAGAGGCACACCCAGGGCACCCACGACTAGCCGAAGACACTAAGTCCCACAATGTGATAGGCGGCAAGCCTATCGCCAACCGGGCACATATCCAATAGCGAGCAACATTTGTTTTATTAGAAAATTGGAAAAACCCAGTTTTTTTTTTTGCCCGACCGAGGATTCGAACCCGGGACCTCAGGCAGTCAAGTCAACTGAACCGCTAGACCACAGAGGCGATTTTCTTAACTTAATTTTTACTATACCATACATGTTTTAAATTGGAGCAAATTAATGTTAATTGGTCCTGTAATATTTTTAATTTAAACTTCAATTTGAGTAAAACACGGTTTTAAAACGCGGAGCTTTTTGAAAAACTTAATTACTTGTCCAAATTAGTGCATTAATTGTCTAATTTGTGTATATATATACTATGTTTTTATTTAAAAGTTACATTTAACTTTGTTAAAAGATTATGGAATATGTTTGGAAAGTTTGATAATGTTATAGTTGACTAATCTACGTCGGCGTCTTCACCTGAGCAACAGCTATAGCATATTTTCTTATATCTAATGTCTGCTGCTTCTTGACCCTCTTCTTTTTTCCATTTTTACACATAGGTTCGAATTTCTAAATTTGTCTGTGCCACTTTTTTTTCTCATTTAAAGAGCTTTGTTGCTGCGCGACTGTGTCCTCTAACAATAGGGAACAGTAGCTATCTACCAACAGATAGCTACTATTCCCTAGCTCTAATTTTTGATTCTAGTATAATGACTTTGTACAGTATTCCAGCAGAATCCGATGTGGGATACGTTAAAACACTTTTAAAACCACCAACAGCCTAAAAGACATAGTGAAGGTCTTTTCTTTGATCCTTGTTCCGAGAGAATTTCATTAATATATGATATCCATTTTCTATTTTTCCAAATTTGTGCAATTAGGAGGAAGTGTTTTACCTATCAAAAATCCAAAATTATTCAATAGAATGTTTTCCAATACCAGTCTTGAAGCAGTATACATACATACATACATACATACATACATACATATCTTCACGCCAAGTCCCTTACGGGGTAGGCAGAGAGTATCGAGTGCCAGACCTCACGATCCTGACAAACCTGTCTTGCTTCCTTCACATTCATAACCCTTTTCATACAAACACGCCGGTTTCGGAGACTCTTGACACCACCCTCGGATAATATCCGATTGATCTGATCGTGAAATGTCAGCCTTGGTCTCCCCGGGTACCTACATCCATCCACATTCGCATTGTATATCTGCTTTGTCAATCTTTCATCTGTCATTCTTTCCACATGACCGAACCAGCGGAGCATGCCCTTTCGCATTTTAACACCAACACTTTCTTTCAATCCCACTCTTTCTCGGATCTCACTGTTACGAATGCGGTCAGCGAGCGTTACACCACAGATTTTCCGTAGTGCTCTCATTTCGACCGCATTTATCCTACTTTCATGCTCTTTCTGACATACCCAACTGAAGCAGTATAACATATATTAAAACCACAGATGTTGATCCAATGGTAATTCATAGTTTCTGATTGAATTGTACGATACCAGATAACTTTAACTTTGATCTTTTATCAAAACATTCTTTCCACATGTTACGCCAGTGTGTTTTTAGCAATCAATAAAATTTCTATATCTAATCTGTCAGAAGTTGGAACCTTAACCAACTAGTTGGCTTTTCCGTTGCCTATAATATCAATGTGTCATAGTATCCAATGAAAAAACACCTCTTTTAGACTAGACTGCAAAATACTTATTTATTCTAAAACTAGCTTCCGCCCGCGACTTCGTCCGCGCGGATGTCAGTCTTCGCGTCAGTCAGTCATGTCAGTCTATATAATATAATAATATCAAGTTTCATCGAAATCGAATTAGTTTCACGTGATGCCTGAACATACAGACAGAGAGACAAAAATTTTTTTAATCACATATTTGGGTTTGGTATCGATCCAGTAACACTGATAAACCGACAAACATACTCTAGCAATGGAACACGACGACTGAGGTCGTCATGTCTTTACCTCGAAATGAAACGACTCAATGAGGTATTGACGACTGATTTAAAAGGCCTCTGTGGTCTAGCGGTCCAAGTGTTGGACTTGACTTCATGAGGTCCGGTCCGGGATTCAAACCCGAATCCCGGGTCGGGCAAAAAAAAGGAAATGTGGTATTTCCAATTTTCTAATAAAAAAAATGTTGCCCGGGATTGGATATGTTCCCGGATATCACATTGTGGGACCTAGTGTCTTCGGCTAGTCGTAGGTGCCTAGGTTGTGCCTTTGCCTACCTCTTCGGGAATATAGGCGTGAAGATACTTTTTTTCTAATAAATTTCACAAAATGTCGGCTTGGCGTCGTAAATTATGCGGTATCGATAATGCTTTGGCGGAACTTCAATATACGCTATCAATCGCTTATCAATTAGTGCTATTTGCTGTAGATAATGGACGAGCACTTCAAAATAAATTAATATACCTAGTATGCGCCTGCGCCACAGTAAACCATTGCCTTTCCTCAAAATTAAACCTGGCATTCATAAATCGAACTTATGAACCCTGCATTTCCAAAGAAATATACGTAATAAAATATTAAATAAATAAATGTCCCTGTACAAGTTGCACAAATTTAATCTAACCCCACATCAAGAAAATTACATGCTTGTGTTACAGATGTTAGTCAACGATTTCAATCATAGAAATATTAAAATAAATATCAGAAAATATTTAATATACACTCAGACCGAGAAATGCAGACAAATACAAGTAACACACAAGTGTCCTCCCCTGTCGGGAATCTAACCCGAGCCTTAAGGTTGGCTGCTGGATTTAGCACTTTCGATTCGACGTCGAATGATGAAAATCCGTTTAGCAAATTCTGGTCGGTACTTTCTAGAATAGCACACTCATTAAATGACTCGATCTTATGACTACTGCAAGAGATTAAACTCAACTTTTGGTTGGCAACGCGCCGAATGTGTTACTCCTAACAACTACACACAATACGATTCTTAGGGATTGTCAAGAAAAGGTTATATATTACCCATTTGTCAGCAACCAATAAGACCACTGGTAGCAGAGTGCGTTACCTATTTCTGCCGCCTGTGAAAGTGTCATGTTTTGATCCAGGGGGCAGCAGACAGTATCTTCACACCCATATCCCCGAAGAGGTAGGCAGAGGTACAACCTAGGCACCCACGACTAGCCGAAGGCACTAAGTCCCACAATGTGATAGGTGGCAAGCCTATCGCCAACCGGGCATATTTCCAATCCCGACCAATAATTTTTTTTTAATTAGAAAATTGGAAAAATCCAATTTTCTTTATGTTGGCCGACCCAGGATTCGAACCCAGGACCCCATGCAGTCAAGTCCAACACCCGGACCGCTAGACCACAGAGGCGAGACAGAGGACAGGGGCAGCCGACTGACTTCCACATTAGGTCTGAAGCTCCTGCCATTGGACAGCGACCCAAGGGCCTAGTCAGGATTTTGTGTCAAGAATATCCTGGGCTCTTTTGTTCTAATCACGGTTTTTATCGCATGGGTTCTCGCTTATGTATATACAAGAGGTATTTTTTGTTTTTATGTTATTGAAAGGCAAACAAACAGACGGATGGTAAGAAATTCACGCCGCCTAGAGACACCAAAGGTGGTAATGGTGCGGTGCCAACCTGAGGCCGGGATGTTAGGCCTGGAGCATAAAACAAGTTTACCGGCTACCTCACCCTCCGAACTGGAACACGTCAACCGCAAGCACTGACGTTATAGCGGCGGGAATAGGTAAGGCGGTGATACCAATCCGGGTGAGTCGCTGCGAAACTACCACTTTTACCACCACCACCACTATTACCACTTTTTTTTATAATAAAAAAGTAGAAAGTTATTAGAGGTGAGATTGAAACCAAGAAAGGGCCAGAAATATCTTTACTATGGATAGTTACAGAACTATGTGAGCACTCTTTGGGGGGGGGGGGGCTGCCCCCCTCTGCCCGTATATCGCAACGCCCATGGAGACACCTATAACATGTACTGTGTTTATAGGCCAATTTTTCTTACCATCAGGAGAGGCATGTGCTTGTTCCTACGCCTAAAAACTTTATACCTATTAAACTGTGTTTTACAAAATCTATCTTTTGATGTAAATGTGTTATTGTTTACTAATTAATCTATATATGTTAATGAAAGTGGAGTGTCTGTTTTTAAGTAACATTAATATAACCGCTTTTTATTACATACATTTGAATGTATATACGTGGGTAGATACACCAAAATATCATTTTTTGTCTGTCTGTTTGTCTTTGTTTAGGCGAATTTCTGAAACGACTGTACCGATGTTTCGGTTGGTACTCTTACTTACATACAGGTACAGGTAGGCTGTTGTAATAAAGAGTAACTTAGAATTTTTTTTTGGAAAAAATCTAAATTACTTACTTAAATAAACTAAATAACTTTTAACAGCTAGTTCTCTACAAAATAGTGGTCGTCCGTTGATCGAAATTCGACCATAATAAATTTTAATATCTTGATAAGAACGCCATCTTCATTTCTAAAGACCAACTACTTTATTTCCAAACTGTATGGTGCGGCATCTGTCTTTTATCGTTATCATCAATGTATTTGTTTGTTTGTGCCAAATGAATGGTAGTGTGGGTAATGTTTTATTTATTGATTTAATGTACTTTATAAGCATTATTATTGAAAAAATAATAACAAAGCAGATATACAATGCGAATGTGGATGGATGTAGGTACCCGGGGAGACCAAGGCTGACATTTCACGATCAGATCAATCGGATATTATCCGAGGGTGGTGTCAAGAGTCTCCGAAACCGGCGTGTTTGTATGAAAAGGGTTATGAATGTGAGGGAAGCAAGACAGGTTTGTCAGGATCGTGAGGTCTGGTACTCGATACTCTCTGCCTAACCCGTAAGGGACTTGGCGTGAAGATATGTATGTATGTATTATTGAAAAAATTAGCGTTTTGCACTTCTCCTACACATGAGCTATAAGTGTGCCAAATGTTATGCTCCAGCGTCCGCGCAATTTTCGTAAAAAGGGATCCTAAGTTTTGTGGCATTACGTACCCAGATACTATTTCCCTTCATTATTGCATCACGCGTGCACGGATAAACCAATTTTGTCAATTCATTTTTTTGGCACGTTATTTATTCTTAGGATAAGGTCCATATGGAAAATAATAATTTGACCGCCTCGTTGGTCGAGTGGCTAGCGTACACGCCTAACTACACCGATCATCCGCGAGGCTCGGGTTCGATTCCCGACGGGGG
>NJDC01000827.1:0-15396 GCA_002245475.1 Calephelis virginiensis | reverse complement strand
GATGCGCTGCTCGAACGCAGAGGGACCAGGTAATTGTTACTAGCTAGTTGTTCCACCTGCCTTTACTGTTGTGGTTTAATAACCCTACACTAATCTTTTATCGAGATAAAAAGTAACACCTATATTACTATTCAAGGCTATCTCTGTGCAAACTTACATCAATGGTCGTTCTGGCGTTATTCAGTAAGGCTGCAGAGTTATCATGTAACTTGCAACAGCCGATCGGACATCCCTTACCATGTATATATTATACAAGCTACCTGCGTCCAGGATCTGGTTCCCATGGCTCTTAGCTACCTGTAACTCCTGGCCAAGCTTTCAGCTTAACATAATAATTTATAAATAAAACTTGTCCTTTCCACAATTTACGATATACACATTGAGAAGTGTACTATTTTGCTTTGTGCTATCTGTATAAAATACAGTTAATTCTGCACATTGATGATATCAAAAAAAATTGGTGCAGGCGGTTCAAAAGGAGCAGCAGATCATATTTTTTTATTTTTTTTACTGTTTGTATCATAACCGCAGAGTATACTGAACCAATGAAAACGAAATTTGGCTGGTGGGCTATTTATGTTCCGTTACATATTAAAGGATACTTTTTATTCCGACCACTGAAGGGGTTGCCGTGGAAGAATATGAAAAGAACAAATGTAAATTGTGCTTTAATTAGTTAACGCGTCATCCGATTTAATTTATTCGTTTTTTTTATTTGTAGTAGGTATGTGCTTTAGAAATTGTCTCGTATTATCTTCCATTCCATTACATACATACATACATATCTTCACGCCAAGTCCCTTACGGGGTAGGCAGAGAGTATCGAGTGCCAGACCTCATGATCCTGACAAACCTGTCTTGCTTCCTTCACATTCATAACCCTTTTCATACAAACACGCCGGTTTCGGAGACTCTTGACACCACCCTCGGATAATATCTGATCGATCTGATCGTGAAATGTCAGCCTTGGTCTCCCCGGGTACCTACATCCATCCACATTCGCATTGTATATCTGCTTTGTCAATCTTTCATCTATTCAAAATTCCATTCCATTAAATGACCAAATAACTTGAAATCCGGAATGTAGAGGAATATTTAAATTTGGATCGTACAAATCATCTTACATATACATGTCTTCACGCCAAGTCCTCCTGCAGAGTAGGCAGAGAGTATGGAGTGCCAATTGAACGAAATTTACAGGTTCCGCTTATTTACAATATATTTTTTTCCTATCCATATATTATATACTTCTGGTAACACAAACAACACAATTAATATAATTTGTTCACAAAGCTTACAATCTTTATGTGTGTTTTGCCCAGTGATATTTATTTTTATTTATTGCTACTTTGCAGGTTCTTAACGGGCGACACCATGTGCTGTTTCGACTGCGAACTGATGCCGCGTCTGCAGCACATCCGTGTAGCTGGCAAATACTTCGTAGACTTTGAAATACCAGTGAGTAAAAAATATTTAACACATAAACTGCTTAAAAGACGTAAAATGTGGTACAGACGTTACGTGGATACTTACGTCGGTAAGTTACTTACTTACTTGGGTGACAAATATCTTAAGGTAAGATGTCAAAAAAGTCTTAAAACAAAAGATGTGTGCCAATGGAATCGCTAAAAGGAATGTATGGCGCCGTGCAACGCAGAGAAGTAAGAATAAGAATGCGGACCGCCTATCCGAACCCGTGGGACTTCCCTCTGGTCACGGACGTTACCTACCCACCAAACCAATAACGATCGCAAACGCGAGTTTCCCTCCCAAAATATGAAACACAAGAAGCGACAGCACCTTCACACCACACTACACCGTTGCCTCCGGTCTCGACGAAGAACTCTTTTCCGTCCAGCGCCTGACGCCGAGCGAAGAGCCACAACCCCACCAATCGATCCACCAGAACGCAGTACCAAGTCGAGGTACGGTCTCCCGAGAGACAGCCCTTGTTGCTGCCGTTGTATGGAACTGTCCAATCCATCTAAATAATGATGTCTCGGGCTGAGGCAGAGTGCTCGGCCACCAAGTCCGGTGAAGATGTAAAAACGGCGAGTTTAGGAATAAATTAGCCATTTAACAAAAAAAATAATGCAGACCCTAAGTAACAAAGGTTTGAACAATAACTTCGCGGATAATGTTGATGGATCATGTATTTACTAATTAAATGCTGATATGCTACACGACAGTGCTAAATGAAGAAAAAGAAAGCGGTCTTTAGAATTATTTTTTCATGCCTTGCGTACATACAAATTATATTTATCAATATTAAACATAGTTAAAAGTTACAGTTTTTCAAGCCTAAAACGAATGAAAGTAACACTTAAATGACAATGGTTATGATCAGGATGCCTTGCTAGTTTTAGATAATAGATTATAGAACTGAATCTCAAACAAATAAACGTGAAAACTGTCAAATAAATGATAGATGTTTCACGGAAATTGAGAAAAAACGACTGACAACTTAAGCGTTGTATAAAGACCCGAGATAGCACAATCTGTATCAAATTTACGTTTGTTCGAACTTGTTGCATTAAAAAAAAATATCTAAAGTACTTTAATTTTCTTGAAATATGTAATGCTCCTATTTGTAATCGATTCCATATCATGAATTAGTTCTAAGATAATAAGATAAAGTCTAAATTATATTTAAGTGTTAAAAAACATAAACATTACAACATTTTAGATTATGTATCGCTTCACAACATTATTATATAATAGTAATAAAAATATTTACAGTCTGTTTTCATACTATTATAATTAATACAGAAAAAATATGAATTAATCTAATTTCAAAATAAACAAATTGTATTGTCTTCAAAATCGTCATAAAAAACACCTTAACGCAGAAATAAATATATGTCCAACAACCCTACCGGAAATCAAAGTCTTGCCTCGTCGAGGATCAACGTGGTTAGGTGTGTATGTTAACCTCTCAACAAATATCACAAAAAAGTTATATATCTAATAATATTGTAAGTCCTGTGTGTATGTTTGTGTTCCATTTTCACGTCAAACGTCTTAACCACTATTTTTCCCAATGTCTTAACGAGAACCGCGGAAACCAATGTCTTACTTTTAGACTAGCCCCATTTAAGGTTGTCAATTTTTTTTACACCAGTTATAGTTAGTCCAGAATTGTATGGTGTTTAAACATTTTAAAAAATAATTCTTTGGAAGCAAAAAGTAATAGTTTATTCCTGATTAATTTTAATATGAATGTTATACTTTCAGACCAGTTTCCGTGCACTGTGGCGTTACATGTACCACATGTATCAGTTGGACGCGTTCACGCAAAGCTGTCCCGCGGATCAGGACATTATCAACCACTACAAACTTCAACAGGTATGTAACTACCCTCAATTAAATATTTATAACCCGTATAGACTAAATGGTTATTTCTTGTGTTCTGTACAAACTTCCTTTCTTTTTTTTTCACTTTTCAATTCTTGTATTAACTTGTTAAGATATTTTCATCCATTATGTAGTACACTTGTTTATTTTCTACCTTCGTGTATGCTTTACAATTAAATCTTACTTTGCAACTTTTTTTCTTTGTTAGAGGTGTTTTCTTGTACTCTATAGAAATTATTTTATATATTTCTGACCTTCCTGTTGCATTCTTTAGTTTCCTAGATTAATTTCTTTATTTTTTTAAACTGGCATTATGAATTTCTTTATTGTCAGTGGGACTATCAATCATTTAATACCATCTATGTTACTTATATTCTGGAGAAACTATTATCAGAAATTCGACCCAATACATTCATGTGTAGCACACTTCTAATTTTTAACTCTCATATACTTTTTCTCTTAAATTAACTACCCTCAATAATATCATTTTAACTTGTTTATGTTTAAACTTTTCAGAAATTCTGTATTTTATTAAATATAATACTTTATTTCTTATATTCTTTAAAAACTAAATTTTCCCAACACTCTTGTTGTGTATGAAATTGTTTCTATGCCATTCTCAATCATAACTTATCTTTAATTTTTTCTATTTTAAATTTAATATTTATTTCTAGTGTTCCACAAGAAAAAATCGGATTTCTCCAACCCTTCTGATGTAAACATCTTGTCACATTTTATTAGCTACCCTCAATCAAATGATTCCTTCATAATTTAGCTTGTTTAGATTTTACGCTTATTTCTTATATTCTTAAACTAGTTAGTTTGTTTTCAAACCTCGTGCCGTACACTTCTTTACTTTATGTTACTATCGCAGTTAGCAACAAAAGGTTTGATCATGTCACCGACGCTGACAAGGCAGCGCAAAGATGACGACACAACGACGACGGTACGTTGTGTTATTTGTGGCGTGAACGATTTGTGTGCATCTCATTCCAGCTTTGTGGCTTAACCTGTAACATACATTTAAACTGGGGTTGGTGAGAGTATCAGTTTGCAGTTTAGAATTAACATTTTGTGTCCAAACTCTTGGAAGGTCATCCTCAAATGTGCAGCAGGAATTGGTTATAAAAATCTCACAAGATGAACTAACTTCGTGATCAATCTTCACCTGTACATGAGTGATTGTAGAGGCATCTTTGCGTATACATAAATTATCAACAGATAGACGTTTATGATACACCGCATGTATGAAAAAAAGTCACTGTGAATATTATATGAAATTACACTAGTTTAGTTTTATTTTATCTTGACGGCATTAGTGGAGGAGAAAATTATAAAAATAAATTACACCTAAAACTGTCCCTAATTAAAGTCATATTTTTAAATGAAAAAACACTTCTGCTGTTTTAAGTATCACTTATAATGATGACCTGGTAGCAAGTGTTAGCTGTCATAATGATGTTAAAATAGAAATCGGTTATCTATTATGTAACAATAAATTGGACATTTTGGATTTTCTCGAGCTTCTTCTGTCAGCAGTCATAAAGCTACGCGATGCTCTGGGTGGTTCGGAGCCTCTAGTTCTGACTCTAAAAATCTACGTTTATATAATTACAATTATTATAAATTATAAGTGATAAGTAAAGCAGTACAAGTAATTTTTCATTTAAAAATATCAATATTTGGAAGTTTTACCGAGTGCCGACAATGGAAAATATAAAATTTACCAAATTAAAATGACGTCTGGTGCAGTTTGAACCCTTGCGTTCTCCGAGTTCAACGCGATATTTTTCTAATACTATCTTTGTCTTGGCCTTAAAAAAGCGTACTAAAAGTGCTTGAAAATCTGCATCTATTCAGTATTCACATTATGGGATGTTCACTCTCGCGTATTCTGGAAATTTATTGCGGAGTGCGGACACATTTTAGAATGAGCAGACGTCCGATAGAAGTTAAGTTACATCTGTCAAATGCAACTGCTGGATGCATCTGACATTTTGTTACAAACTTGTCAATCGTTAATTGACTATATATACAAAATTTGCTTACATGCAAAGAAAATATTACGTATACCATAACTGAGCTAAAGAAAATTATTTAAACATAATATTATCATCTTGTGTTATTTTAAAAGACATACATTTAAATATACAAAATGTGTATGTTCAATTTTAAAATTGTATTAACCGAAAAACAATAGTGGAGGAAAACCACCAATGGGTTTTCTTAAACACGCTTACATAAAAATTTACAAAATATAATACTTTCACTGCTTGTGACGTCATCAATTATTAATGTTGGTTATGGTTTATGTTAACTTTCGTTGTAATTGTTGTAATCATATCGATAACAAGAATAATCTGCAATTTATCCTAAAATACCCACAACAAGTTAAGTGAATCACGTCTACATGTATGTATCTATATTACATTTGTTTCGAATTAGAATTTGTTTAGAATTGTTATATCATCCTTAGCTTTTTTTGTGTACAGTTATTGTTGTCATTGTACCATTTGCGTTAGGTAAATAGTGACATTATCAACTTAGCAATGTCCCTCCAATCTACCGTAGATTTTTTTTTGCTTTTTCAAAACGCATTGCAGTGTCCGGAAAATTTTGTTTTTTAGAACCAGAGCACATTATTTAAAAAACTTCACAAACATTTATTTAAATAAATATGTGCCTAATCAGTCATTAAGTCGACACTTTCTATACAAAATTGTGTTTTAAAAATAAATAAAATATTAATTGACGTCTCTGAGAGCACGTAACATTTTATTTTTGAGACGAGTCTTAAGTGGCAGCGAAACTCACTGATGGTTGGGTCGTTATATAGTTCTAAGTGATGAGTAGATTTCTCGACTTTTAATAATAAGATATGAATGGAAACAGAGCTGCAATCATACATTCAAATAGGCCCACCCGAACCCGGTGTTAGCACCCGCGTGTGACTACACACCGGCCGCGAACGCGCCCCCAAACCATAGAAGACCCCGCCACGTGTTATCGGATCCTCCGGAACCCATAACCGCGGCAAACGCTATACTGCCTCCTCCCAACCGGAACACAAACTCACAATAAAACAACATCACACTACCCCGTCGCCGCCGGTCTCGGCGACGAAGACCTCTCTTACGCCCGGCATCTAACGCCGAGCGAATCCACCTCCATCGAGTCCACCCACTCCAAGTCGAGGTACGGTCTCCCGTGAGATAGCCGTTGTTGCTGGCGTTGTAGGTAACAGTCCAATGCATTTAAATAATGATGTCTCGGGCTGAGCACTTTGCTCGGCCCACAAAGCTCCATGAAGTTGTAAAAACCGCGAGATTTTTAGTTTCACAAGTTAGTCATTAAAAAAAAAACATCCAAATAGCCGTGGTATAATTGAATAAAAAAAATCAGATTCTTAATATTAGATTATGATTTTTAAAGGACGAATTTTATTATTCATCGAAGTTGTAGCATAAAAGTTCATTAAGAAATCAATCGTACTCATGACCCTTTTCCTCTGTACTCATTCTCTCCATTTAGCAAAGTGTTAATAAATATTCCCATTTTACAGGCATTAAAAATGAAGAAACACGAAGAGCTTGAAACACCCACATTCACAACATCAATTCCCATTGATGTGAACGACTTGAATAATTCTGAAGAGTAGCACGGCAACACACAGCAGCCTGCTTGTTGCTTAATTTATTTTGTTACTTAAAATGCCAATAATGTAACTTATGACCTGTCGTTTTTATCAAAATAATTGGGAATTCCATTTGAGAGAAATATTTTTTATAAGTACCTTTATTAGTTTGTGATATTTCACAAGGCTTCTCGTAAATAACAATAATAAACATGTTTTTTATGTCATGATAAAATATAAAAAAAATGCATTAAGTGGATTGATATAAAAGAAAACCAAGGCGCATATTCGGAATCTCAAATCGTCAGTTGAAAAGGAGCGCACATTTTGGCATTTTACAATTATTTCATAGTTTCGTTTATACATTCATAGTTTTATAAATAAAAACAGATTAACCTACGTATGTCAAGTGGTTTTGGTTGGACGAAAAACGAAAGTTTTTGTCATAATAAATTATATAGTCTCGTATTTTTAATTTCAATTCAAATGCCAGTTTTGTTCGAGTCTGCGTCTTGGGTTTTTTATATCAATAGTTTACTGCATTGTTTTTTTTATATTTTTTTAATGTCAGGCCAATATTCTTAATATATATAAATATATTTATTTATATCTTTATTCATGGCCGTTTTGGTTGCAATATTCTTTGCCAAAATTTCAATGGCAGAGGTGGATTTGGACATGAATGCAGTCATTCTGGTAATTTTTGATATGAATGGTACATTTAAAAATAGATTTAGTTTAGAAAACAACGAAAAAAAATATTGATTAAATATTTTTGTAATATATTCACAATTTAGAGGTAAGATTGGTTTTACAGTATTTTTTGACCATTTAGTTTAGTTTAGGATAACAATTCCACTTTAAAACCTCTGCCTTAGTATTGAGACCCGTCATTGTCTTAGCATTTGTAATTCTCTTGCCTGCCTTAAATGTTACCTTTATCTGTTGTACTATGTACTTATATTTATCACTCGGTAAGAGTGAGTGTTTAAAACCTCTAAGTATGTTAGTTATGGAGGCTTTAAGTCAGACCACCTAAAATATTTGCCACAAAGTTTTTTTAATTATTTGCATACTTATGTATGTTTTTTTTTAATTCCAGTATGTTAAATGCAAATGATTGCATAATTACTTGCATACACGCAATATACAAGGGCAAGACGTTATCATCAATCATGTCAATGGGACGATGTATAAAATATTAATACTTTATGTTAATGTTATGTTAAGAAATAAACTTGGAGAAATATTTATTTTTTTTCTTTTTACCTGCTTTTTAAAGTGAAACGACATAAAAGGAAACCTTTTTTTGTTAGTTGGGGAATAGATGTAGTTTCATAAAGATGTTTATTTCAACATCCTTAGAAGTTTTATGTTTGGTTGTCTACTTGAATTATTAAAATTGATGCATGCATACATCAAGCACTCATATTGATATATATTTCAATGTAATTGTGTTAGTTTAAGATTTTTGTGTCATCAGCAGCACCTACTTGAGTCGTTTCCCTGATGTAGTGTTTTAGTTTTACCCAAAAAAAATGTACGTTGTGATTTTTTGTCATAAAACCATCGGCTTTGACATTTTTTATAGATATAAGAGTAGAACTCCCTAATATATTTTTTTTTCAAAAAGGCAATGTCTATGTAAAAATATTAATTAAAAAGAACAATGTTAATAGTGATATAGTAATAATAAGAGAGTGGTCTCGAGCATATATTTTTCCGGGTTTAATTATTTTAAAACAATAGTGAGGATGATACTAAAGAATTTAGTAATTTGGCCGCCTCGTTGTACAAGGAGCTAGCGTATAAGCCTATTTCCAATGACCAACCACGAGGCTTGGGTTCGATTCTGGACGGGGACACGCTTTTTGTAATAAACATTTAGATATCTTCATTTTCGGGTCTGGGTGTTTATTCTGATATCTATTTCAGTATTTCTATATATTAGAATCGTTGACTAACACACATAAGCATATAATTTAGCTTACTTTGAGGAAAAATGCAATTTGTGTAACTTGACCATGAATATTTTTTAGCTTTATTTCTAGGCTGAAGTAGGATGCCTGATCTACTCGGAAAGATTTAGGGCTTAGTTGTATCAGTCATAAAAAAAATGTACTCTGCGAAGGTTTTGAGAAAATTGTATTACTTACTTTATACAAATGCCTTAGAGTTAGCGCGAGACCTGATCACTTTTTTTTCTCACTTGTTTTATATATACAACATGTAACATAAGTCTCCAAAAACCGCTAGAAGAGCGGATTCGGGAAACTGTACGACACCCTATGCTGGTAGAACGGAGTCTGTAACTGTAAAACAGAAGTGACCAGAGAATTCTGAAATTTTAGAAACAATCTAGTAAGTATCAGCTGTTCGAGTTGAATGCCCTGAATACCAGGAGCGCATTATTGTTTGTACATTGCATTGTCTAGGGATTCATCACACTCTTTCTCTGATCTCACTAGCCTCTCTTGCCCCCCACCCCTTTGGTAAGCTACTGCTAATACTCTTAACAGTCTTATAATTTGTTTACTTTGACATTAAATTAATTCTGCAATGCAAGCATTTTCCTTTTGGTGTTAACCGCTGAAACTATCGTGCCATAATGTATAAAATAAATGGTTTTATGGTTCCTTAACTGATATCCCTTTAATAAGCATATCTTCATATTTAAAAGAATCTTAACAGGTTTTACGTCTAGGGTTACGTTATTTAACTATACGGTTATGTTATAAATTCATCCAAACAAAATGTCGATTTAAATGCTATCAAAAAATATCGACCTTCAATACTCAAACATATTATGAATCAATTATAAATTAAAAAAAAAAAACATTATTGGCTTTTTTTTTTTGCAAAATTTCGATATTTTGTTTAATCGATATAGCCATCCCTACAGCAAATGAATTTTTTTTGTGTTCGAAGTCATTGAGAAAACATGACAAATTTGCCATTACAATACCTAGTTCTAAAAAGATGGAAAACATTAGGTAGATACATACATATCTTCACGCCATGTCCTTACCGAGTTAAGCAGAGTATCGAGTGCCAAATTACAATTAAAGGCCGCCGAAACGATCGTGATGGCATACAAGAAATTGTATGAAAATTAGTTCATCTGCATTAAAGCTGTTATGCCATAGACATGTACACACTTCGGCATCAGTCTTATCGGCGGGTTAATTTAACCCAATTTTAGTTAGGGGTTTATTTTGCATTATTATTTTGCAACTTTGCAGATTTTTTTTATTAATAGCTTGACCGATTTTAATTAAACCTAGTTAGAAAAGAAATTGGATTTCAGGTGCAAGAAACTGTATCGAAATTGGTCCATTGGTTTCAGAGTTACGATCTTACAAAGAGTATGCCTTTCATCAATTTTGGAAAAGAGGTGATACACTCTTGAAAGTGCTGAACCTATTTTCACCAGTCATATACATATACAGACTACAAACACCAGCAAGCAGGAATCGAAATATCGGTATTATTCTGTAACGTTACTTGCTTGCGCTTGATAGCGTAATTTGAAGCGTATCGTTACTTCAATATTGTTACCAATTTCGTTACAATTTAGTATCGCTTACGTAATACGTTCCAATACTCACTAAGAACTAAAGGTAAGAACTTATTGTTATCTATAATATAAAAATGAATTGCTAAATGTGTTGGTAAGCGCATAACTTCCGAACGACTGAACCGATTTGGATATTTTTTTTTTGTTGTGTTAATTATTGTCAGATAAAGGTTCTTATAAAGAAAAAACCGTGAAAATTGCACGGAAAATGGGAAAAACAATACTTTATTATTCTCCATACAAATTGAACGGGTGGAACGAAGTTCGCCGGGACAGCTAGTATACAATAATTAGTAACGTTAATTTCAATACTATTATCATTTTGACTCTGTCTTTTTTTCTGTATTTTTATTTGGCTTTTCATGTTTTGAAAATTGCAGTATGTATACGCTTGCGTTGTTGCCACTTGCTAACTCGCAGATGCTCGGCGAATCACAAAACAGCTTAGCAAAACAGAATGCAAAAGCGGCAACGTCGCTTTATTACCAGTATTATAACGTTATTTATAGAGTTACAAATTCGTTTTGTTAATGTTATCCAATACGATAATTATCAATAGAGACCGACGCATTGTCACTAAATTAACGGTGTGTACCGGTAAAAAATAGAGGTAGGTAGGTATCTGGTAACGTTTCAAATCCCTGCCAGCAAGGGTAGTATAGCCATTGAATAAAAAAAACGCATCGAAATCGGTCTATCCTTTTGAGCGCTACGAATGTCACAGACAGATCGACATACACAGACATAGACGTCAAACTTATAACGCCCTTCTTTTTGCGTCGGGGGCTAATATAATAAACAAGGATTCGCAAAAACTAATTTAAAACAACCCCTAACCCTAATTGTTTTCTTTTTAAAGCAGGGCATTCATTGGCTAATACGTAGCCTTGTCTTCACAGCGTATTAATACCAAGCCTTTATTGGGATCCGTTTCCCAATAAAGTGGAAAATTATGAAATAAAAAAGCTAACTTAAGAAATTGATTCTGTTTTCAAATGTTATTTGACTAAACATCAATCGTTAAGGTTATCCCAAACCTAGGACCTACTTGGGCAACCCTATTTTTTTAATTTTGAACTCTGATATTATTCAAAACTTTTGCTTAGGTGGAACCAAAATTTGTATGAGTGATTGCTTAGGGCTTAGATGCCCAAAGAAACTGTTCTAACCTTCTACTTTAGCCTAGAAATAAAAATAAATTACTAAATACTTACTATCGTCAATACTAAGCATTTTTTTAATGACACGAACTCGATAATGACTCGAACCACTTCCTCCTAACAACACTCATATGGATAATAATATATTTTGATTACTATTTTTTACAATTTTTAGACCAAAAATAAGCTACTTACCAAATTGGTAAATCATTAGAATGGTTTCAAAGTTATTTAGTGAATAGAAAGCAATGTGTTCAGATCGGTAAAATAAGTGGAAACCACAGGAAAGTCTATACTTCCAATAATTATCTTTTTAATGACTGTGGGGTACCACAGGGTAGTGTTTTAGGGCCATACCTTTTTTTAATTTACATTAATGATTTGCCTGATGCTATCAATCATGAATCCATCTTATTTGCTGATGATACTAGCCTC
Organism: Calephelis virginiensis; assembly: GCA_002245475.1. NCBI lineage: Eukaryota > Metazoa > Arthropoda > Insecta > Lepidoptera > Riodinidae > Calephelis > Calephelis virginiensis. The sequence goes on along the minus strand of NJDC01000827.1, from coordinate 3,236 downwards.
CTTATCGAGTGCAAAAATAAAGAGGATTCATTTGAAGAAACAAGTAAAACTTTAACTAAGGCAGCGAAATGGTTAAAAGAAAATAATATTAAAATAAATATTACGAAGACAAAAATTACTTAGTTTAATTTCAAACACATTATAGAAATACTAAAAAATTAAATGTTTTTTTTAAATAATACTTCTATAGAGAATGTAGATTTTACCAACTTCCTAGGAATAAAAATTGATAAATTTTGTAATCGGAAGTCGCATATTGATTCACTTTGTAACAAAATTGATAGGTTTATATACGTGTTAAGACGAATAAGAGAAGTGTCAGGCTTAAAAGCATCTCTTTTAGCATATCATGGGTATGTTTCTTCCGTTTTGCAATATGGTATTCCTATTTGGGGAAATTCTGTAGAACTAATTAAAATCTTTAGAGTTCAAAAGAAGTGTATAAGAGCAAAATGTAGTGTTAATCAGTTGCATTCATGTAAGCCACTTTTTAAGTCTCTCAAAATATTACCTTTAACTTGTTTATATATTCTGGCTGTATGTCTGACACTCGATACTCTCTGCCTACCCCGTAAGGGACTTGGCGTGAAGATATGTATGTATGTATGTGTATTTGTAAAAAAACATCATTTGTTTCAAACAAATGGTGAAGTCCAAGGTTTATCCCATTTTAGAAATAGTGCCATGTGCCTAACCTAAAACTCAATATTTGCAAGACTAATATATATTGCATGTCGATAAATATATACAATCAGATTCCTGATAATCTTAAATCACTGCCATTAAAAAGATTTCAAAAGAAGGTATTTGACTTGTTAGTAGATAACATATATTATAGTGTTAAAGATTTTCTTGCAGACAAGCATAAATAATATAATGTTTGTAATAATAATATTAATTTATTATAATTTCAGAAAGCAGGCTTTGTTTGGAAACGATGGTACTACAAGGACAATATGTTATACTACTAGCTGCCAGGGGAGTTTGTTTCGCCTGTTCTTCTCCCGACTGGCTAGGTTTGAAAACGCTGGTAGTTTATGGTAAACAGGGCTAAATTTAATTAAAGTTTTTAAATGTTTTGGTAATAAATAATGAAACTAGGTATAAATATAAATAATTGGCTTAAAAGTTAGGGCACATGTAATTAAATAATATTTTTTATAAATGTTAAAATATTTTTGTACACACATATTCCGCAAATAAATAATTTTCTTTCTTTGGTTTTTTGAAAATGCTTTTAGGAAGAATTCACATCTGTGAGTTCTACTCTTTTAATTCAAATAAAAAAGCCAATGACTATGCTTCAAAATCACAATGTCACTTTTAAGGGCTAAAAAACACTGTGTTTTGGTTTGTGGCCAAACATTGGCTGGTAGAAAATGGATCACCTATTGTACAAAATCACTAGTTGAATTAGGTGTTTTCGTAAAACATTTTTTAAATAGATTTTTTGATTGATATGTGACTAGAAACAAGATAATTTAACCTTGCTAATTATAAGATAAACTATAGTATCTTCAGCACAATAGTTCATCTTAAAATTTTGAGTACAATTTCTTTTATACAGTTTGTCCACAAAAAACATCAACTTTATTGAGCTTGTAATAAGGTTGCTGCTATTTATGTACAAAACAATATTTTAAGGGTGCATGGTAAGTAAGGGGGATATAACACGGTACCGCACACCACCCTGGTTTGCGGTGCTGCAGGTGTATTGAAAAATCACAATGCCACTCCATACAGGGATATTTCAAGGTTAAAATCTGCATTGCAGTCTGATATCCAGCTTTTGGTATTGCATAGATATAAAGCTTTAACACTCTCAGTGCCAAGCCTTATATTGCCAATACAGTGTGTATCCTAAATGATACACAATATGGCACTGAGAGACTTAAGCTCTTATTAAAAATTATAAAACAAAAATACATCAAGCTGTGTTGCCTTCATACTTAAGTACATATTAAGTATTAAATTGTTTACTAATATTTGTACAAATTGTTTATTAATTTACAAATAAATAAAATTGTTCCCAACCTCACAGCCTTATCGGAAGGACATTTTATAAATGTTTACTACTTTTTTTAACTACTTTTACTACTTTTTTTAACTACTGTTTGTACTTTTTTTAATAAATGCAAGTAATTAATATGTGTAATATTATTAATGTATTGCACAAATTCAAGATTATTAAATATCAAAATCGGTTTTTTCACAGTTTCTGTAAGTCCAAAGGTCATCCTTTTATAACAATCTTTTTTTTCATCCAATTATTATAATAAACCTCTTTAGGTAAAAGACAGCTGAGAAATAGATGAGTGATAACTGCCGTCAGCCCCCATATCTTATACTCGTCAGCGACAAAAACAGGAAGAATATAACCCTTCTTGAACTGAGTATAATACTGATTTCTTTCATCACATAGTACTTCTAATGGCACAGCAAAAACTTCTGTAACTTCACTTTTATTTAGGTGCAAATGTTCTTTTTTCAAATCATCAATACAACCTATTACTGGAGTAACTATTATTTCAAAGTTTTTTCCAGGAAGTGTTGGTCCACTTCCCCATACGTCAACTTTTTCTGGTGACAATCCTATTTCTTCTTTTGTTTCACGTAAGGCAGTAGCCACAGGCGTTTCACCCTTATCGCATTTACCTCCAGGGAAAGAGATCTGACCACTATGACTTCGTAAACCTGCGGATCTTATTGTGTAAAGTAACGAAGGAGTATCGTCTATATTACACATTGGAACTAAAACAGCAGCGCTGGGTAATGGAGATTTAAGGTCTCGAGTCGGTTTTGGTAAAAGAGGAATGCGATAATTTTTTAAATTAGTCAAACATCGTTCACGATAGGCAAGTGAAAAAATTTTTGGTCCAAATTGTCCAAAGGTCATTTTCAATACACTAAAACTTGCGAAAAACCAATAGAATAGATATCATTGTAGGCAAAGACAAACGTGATATTTTTTTGAATATTTTAACTCGATTTCAACCTGAGTGATACTTAAAGTAAAAAATACAGATTTTCGGCAATTTTAATTGTTCTGTGATTTTTCTCTGAAATAATAACAATGATTTTACGTGATCATACATAATATGAATACCACGGGTGTAAATCTGTGGAATAAATCCTTCGACGTTGAGTCTATGGTACAAGATTAGATTTTGACAACATAGGTCTGACAGCTATTTCCCCTCCCACCCTTCCCTTGAAATTGCTAACTTCAACACGTT
>NJDC01000825.1:317868-416569 GCA_002245475.1 Calephelis virginiensis | reverse complement strand
AAAGTAAATGTTTTAAGCGCCAAATCACTATTTTTGAACTATAAGAATAATTTGAAAAAAAAATATAAAAACTGAAACAGTAATCTTTTAGGTATAATACTTATCTATGTTTATGTCAAATCTGGTGTCGATGTTTTCATAATAATTGAAGTAGACAGTTGGGTTTTTCTTTCAAAAAAGGGTTAACTTTTTGATTTTTTTCTATCGAGCAAATTGAAATGAATCGTGTTTTGGAAACACTAGTCTTATAAAGTATATTAATGTTAATCTTGTGTATTTTTGTCGCCAAGATCCATAATTGCTTTGTATGAAAAAAACAGTATATTGCTGACGTATTTAAGCATACATGGCCCCTTAATAAAATAAATACGGGACCCCTTCAGAATCATGATATATCTTTCTAAAAAGTAACCAGCACAATCGGTTAACTATTAGACGAGTAAGCCTGTAACATAAAAAACAAACATAGTCAACCTGAAAAACGCCTTATTTTTGGAGTTAAAAAGGAAGCTTTCAATTTAGTAACTTAAAATGTATCGTGGTAAATATTTAGTAGTTGATTAAAGTTGCTTTCACGAAGTATACATTTAAAACAAGATCAAACAAACAGCACCGTATTTGTGAAACTCTGAGCTTCATCGAGGATACCTGTATATATAGTATATATACCTGTGCTGGCACTAGTACAGCATGTTTGAATTTGTAGCAAAAAAAACCTAAATAAACGAGTTTTCTTTCATGTTACTTCGAAAGCACGTTTTTTCATCTTGCTCCTGTCTTTTTTTTCTTCAGGTTAGGAGGAAAAGGCTGACGGACTTATTCGTAAAAAATGTAAGTCACCTTTAAAGACACGAAAGTCGGTAAAGATCCGTTACTAACCTGAGCTGAGTATCAAGACGTAAGTTTACAAATATATACAGCTAGTGCATCAATCCTACTATAGATATACTAACTGCTCACCTCTAACCAGTAGTTCAACAGGGAAACAATTTTCCTATATTTTACAATAAGTCCTAATATGAAATTCGCTGCAGGTTTTTTATTGTTTTTTATTTTAGAGGATATTCAACCACAAAGTAAGCTCAAATAAAACAGCGGTTTTCTTAAAGTGATGTGTTTTTAAGGAAATTAGAAGTGTTTGTAATTTTAAAGATTGTTTTTTTTAAAGATGGTAAGTTAAATGAAAATATTGAAAACTAAATATATTGAGATATTATCTCTCTCTCATAACAGAAAGATATAAAAGTAAGGAGATTTTAATAATATTGGTGGCAACAGTTCTGCGAAACAAGGAAAATTCATGTTACCAATATAGACGAAAGCTTGTTTGACCAAGTTAAATATATTTTGGATGAGTTCATAAAAATCTGGAAATTGTTATTAATTTAATATATCGAGAAATTAATGTAATATTTTTCATTTTATTCAAATTCAGATATAACAATAAAATTTTATTGATTAATATATGAAAAATAATATTGTGAATGTTTTCATATTAAATTGTACGTATGGTTTGAAATATTCGATCATACTACTTTAAAGTGCACAAATTAAATAAATACAATTTGAATTATGACGTTGGCAACACTGATTTGTTATTAAAAGTACCATTTCGTTCCTTATAACGACATGCGCATAACTGGTTCCTCCCTTTCTTGAATCCACTTAATCTCGACTATATTTGCCAATATACCATTGTCATCTTTAGTATCTTTGAGTTTGCCTACCTGTAATAAAAAATGGGAGATGCCGTATCTCATGTCGGAATCATGAAGCGGAAATCATCACAGTCCATTTTTGGAAATTCCCGGGAGATGTCAATCATTTATTCAAGATTTCCACGTAATTGTCGAGGTCAGCTTACGAATCGACGACGTTAATACTTTGCACAAGGGTCGTAAAGCAAATTTCTGCAAATACCAAAATCTCATGGGAGAGCGGAGTCCAGTTTTCGGATAATCATTTGTGTTTACACTTGACAAAATAAAAATATTTTCAGTAAGATGTATGTAATTGACATTTATCGTTAATTTGAAGTATCCCCGAAAGAGGTAGGCAGAGGCACAACCAGGGTACCTACCCACGACTAGCCGAAGACACTAAGTCCCACAAAGTGAAAGATCGCCAACTGGGTACATATAAAATCCCGGGCAACGTTATTTTTATTAGAAAACTATAAATACAAATTTTGTATTTTTTTCTTAGTTGCTCGACACGGAGACCTAATCTGGGACCTCGGGAAGTCAAGTTCGATGCCGGACCGCTAGACCGCACAGACAATATCATTATAATTAACGAATAACATAAAATCGTAAAACTAGAATATTGTAATCAAGTATCAAAGCGTCAAAGATGTTAATTGTTTGTGCAAAATTAATTTCATTAATCCGTTTAAAATTAAAGTTTCCCCCCTTATTTCTTTAAAACGTAGTTGCCTCTGTAGTCTAGCGATTTAAAATTACAAATACTCTTCATACTTAAACCGTTTAAGAAGCGTTCTGGTGTTTAATATTACAAGCACAGAATAATCATTGACACGCGTTCTACGTTAGTTAGACAAAAATCTTTTTCTGGATAAATATTTTTTATGCGCTCACTGATCGCATTCGTAACAGTGAGATCCGAGAAAGATGAAAGATTGACAAAGCAGATATACAATGCGAATGTGGATAGATGTTGTACCCAAAGAAACCTGGGTTGACATTCCACGATCAGATCGCTCGGGTTTCGAGGATTTTGTCAAGAGTCTCTGAAACTGGCGTGTGTGTATGAAAAGGGTAATAGATGTGCCACACAGCTCTGTCAGGATCATGAAGTTTGGCACTCGATACTCTCTGCCTACCACGTAAGAGACACAGATACAGAGTAACACTAGAGAATATATTTAGGTATCCAAGTGGTTAACTTAAACTCCAATTTCCTAGATTATATTATGTGTAGCTCTTAGTTTATTCATGCAGGTTGGGTTAGTTAGTGGATTTTTGGCATCTAAATTTTAGAGATAAAACAAATGTTTGCGATCTAAACGTTGCGTAATAAACCAGCTCATGCAATCAGCATTGTTGGATAAACCAATTTCGCACAATAAAAATCTACAAAACTAACATCGAAAAAGAAACCAATTGGAATTTTATAGCATAGAAATATAAAGGGAAAAGTTTTGAGTATGCCGGTGTAGAGAAGTTGTGACTAGACGACACTTGGGTCAAGCATTCATGTACTCTTTCTATAATGCCACTCGAAATCCGGTCCTGAATAAAGTCAAGAACTTTTATGAGACGATATATGAACGTTCAAAGTGAATAAGCATTCTTATATAGCATATTTCTAGTTTAACGTACAGCTCATTTAGATTTCATACATCAATAAAGTTTAAATAAATAAATAAGCTGCAGTAAATCTACTTAAAATCATTTAGTACGTTAACAAGTCGCGATTTGATTATTCTCTTTTTGAAAGGCAAGACATGACTTTATTTGACTCTTTGAAGGGCAAGTCATGACTATATTTGACTTTTTGAAATGTAAGTCATGATTGTACGATTATATTTAGCGTATTTAAGTAATTTAATAAAGGATAAGTTTAACATATGTATGTGTTTGCTTATTAGGTTTTATCAAGGGTTATCGATTTTTTTTATTTTATGAATTTAAGTAATTGAGCCCCCGAAAGTAAAATGAAAGGTGTTATAATTTTAATATTATATCTCTATGTGTATGTGTGTTTGCTTGTTAGGTTATGTCAAGGGTATTTTTTTTACAATAAGTGTATAAAATACGTTATTTAAATAGCGATTAACTAATTTATGTATAGTTGCCAGTGTTATATTTAAGTAACTTAGCACCCGAAGGACAAAGAGAGGTGTTATAAGTTTAATATATCTCTCTGTGTCTATGTTTGCCTGGTAGGTTTTGTTTCTATTTCATGTGTATAAAATATGTTACTTAAATTGCAATTAATTGATTAATGTATAGTTGCCAGTGTTATATTTAAGTACCATAGCACTCAAAGGAAAAAGAAAGGTGTATTTGCTTATTAGGTTTTGTCAAAGGTTAATGAGTTTTTCATCATCATTTAAATTGCGCCTAACTGATTTATGTTTTGTTGCCAGTAGCTTCCTATTATTTTTTTCTCTGCCTTGAAACCCGTGTGGGAAATCTGTGTAAAAATTAAAAGTAAAGTAAAACTAGTAAAAAATAAAGTAGTTCTTATATCCTTATTCAACCTCCATTTTTTTATTATAAAACATTATAATAAACATACAAACAATCGCAATTATAGCATTAGTACATATATAGTTTCTTTAGTTTCTTTAAATCTCAAGCTCTAAATTTACTTTTTGTATTACAACAGCGCAACTCATAAAACTAAACTTTAGCTTTCAGAAAAGTACGTAAAAACTTTTAGCAACAAATGCCGAAGCAATTTGTTTCAAAAATAGTTTTAAGATATTGTTATTTAGAGTTCTTTTTTTATTTAATGTCTTACGCTTCTTACTAAAGTTACTTAAATTTCCTAATTTCGAACTTATTCGATACCAACGAAGTTACTGTTCTCAATAGACCAATAATTACATCCAAGTGAATATCCCAAAAGTGAAACACATTTAGTTCATTACTGATAGTAGGATAAATACGATCGAAATGAGAGCGCTACGAAAAATCAGTGGAGTTAAGCACGCTGAATGCATTTGTAACAGTGAGATCCTAGAAAGAGTTGGATTGAAAAAAAATGTTGGTGTAAAAATGAGAAAAGGCATGATCAGGTTCTTTGGTTATGGGGAAAGAATGACATATAAAAAATTAACAAAGCAGATATACAATGCGAATGTGGATGAATATAGGGGGAGACCTAGAATGACATTCCACGTCAAATTGAGCGGATTTTGGAATTGTCCAAGGATTGTATCAAGAATCTCAAAAATGTTTGTATAAAATTGTAAAGAATGTTAAGAAACCTAGGCAGACTACTTTCCCTAACTAGTTCTTTATCTACTTAGCGTGATGATATGTAACTATATTCCTTCTGACAAAAACTCTGTTGACCTAAAAACTATTTCATGCAGAAATCATATCAATTCTTAACACCAACACTTTTCACAACGCTATATCAACAAACCAAGAAATACACATTCTCATTCAAATATAAGTATTGGTAATATTCCCATCAATCGCACTTAAAATACAAAAGGCTTCATTCAATAGATACTTCACCATAATTGTCCTATTATAGGAGAATATTCAACATATGGGAGCGTTCCCAATTCTTGAAAAATTTTGTTAAAATACAATACGCATAAGAATGAAATATAAGACTTTCTTGACATATTAACAAGACAAATATCAGCCTTCTTAATAATAAACATAAAATTCTCCAACGTCATTGTTATGATGTATCTAAGACGTCAAAATGTAGCAACATAAACCACAAAACTGGCAACACTGGGATAGTGTTCTTTAGACGCCAACGGGTAAGCGGAAGATGGACGACCTTTGTTACAAATATGTAAGTCATACAAAACCTTGTACAAGACTAAATAAATCATGAGGATATATAATTAGTCTTTCAATTACAACGTCCATCACCACAACAATTATAATGTCAACTTAACGATGGGAGTACTTAAGTCTATATTTATTAAAAATATTTTTTTATAATATTGGAAGGCAAACAAGCAGACGGATTTTCTAATGGTAAGAAATTCACACCGCCTAGAGATACGAAAGGAGATAATGTTGCGTTGTCAACCTAAAGCAGACTGTTAGGCCTCGAGCAATAGTATGTTTACCGGCTACCTTACCCTCCAAATTGGAACACGTCAACGACAAGCACTGACGTTATGGTGACAGGAATAGATAAAGCATTGGTACCAATCCGGGCGAGTCGCTGCCAAACTCCACCTAGTGAGACGCCACGGTATCAATGACGCTTAGCCTATGCTCGCTTTTTATAAGCTGCCTATCAGAAAGGCAGACGATCTATTCTGTAAAGAAGCCCGGACCTAACAGGGAGATAGTAGTTGCAAAATTGGGGATTTACATAATTCCGTACCAGTAACGTTTTGTGTTTAGACTATTACTGCAAACTAACTCATTCAAAACAAAACACCATCTCCCTACATGAAGAATGAATGAACGAATATTTTTGGTTCGCAATAACATTTTTATATGCACTTTTAAAGTAAATTAAGACTTTACGAACCAAATCAACTACGCTAATATTTGCTTGTCTCCCAACTGAAATTTATTACTGATGAATTGGGCAGCTGAATTACTGATTGAAATATTAAAAGCCTTTTAATTATTAAAGTTAACAGATTGTTTAATGTTGAAAAACATGAATTCTGGTTAACGAAAATAAAGAGCAAATGGATAAAGTCAACATAATGAAGTGACTTTGTACATTTCGCTTAAACATACGAGTACATAAGGTCCTTTAATTCAAAACAACACTCCAACATTTTATCTTAGAAAAGTTTTATTTGCCTTATTTCAAAGTGAATATTTAACTTAAATTTGGATATTTTCCTTCGCTTTGTTATCATAAAATTGAAGTATTAAAATAAACACTTAAATAAAAATTATCAAAATCATGTTATTAGTTTTGAGTTAACAATAAAAACAATGGAAATTCATAGGTAACACATATTCTTTCGAGTGAAATCGCTGAATTAAACTAGTTTCATATACACAAAGAAAAAATATTTATGAAACAATATTTCAGGATTTGCTGCTTTGACGTTAATTGTTATGTCTTACAAAGTAGAAAAAGGTAAATTCATTTTTACAGTCTATAAAATTTTAACTGGGCTTTAATTTCAGCGATAATTTGGTAATGTTTGCTTGGATTGCTTAGTCCCGGGAGGCATATACAAAAACGAAAAGTAATGAGACTATTTATATATATATAAGAATCAAAGCCACTTTTTGTTGTAATTTCATAACTCAAGAACGGGCTCACCTATCCAAACCAAATGTTTAGGCTTTGCTCGGACTATTTAGTAGACGGTGTATGTGAAGTTTGCATAAGACTAGCGGTTCTTTAATTATCACATTTTTTGTAACAAATGAATTCAATAAATGGCGGATCATTTCGTTAATTGACACCTCCAGCCGTTTTTTTTATTCATGCTGAAAATGGAAAAAACCTATTGTTAATCCAAATGGTTTTGATCCAAATATTTTTTTAATATTTCAGATTATACGTAGCACAGCACGTACCGGGTCGCTAGTAGATTATAAAACAATCTAATTTGCTTTAATTAGAACTCCGATTTATTCGCTCATATACACACGCATACACAAATCGTACACACACACACTTGACAACATGCACACACAAGTTTTGATCGAGCAAAATGTTAAGATTAAGAGACTCGGGTCTAGGTAGATAGATCTTAGAATAAAATCTTATGGTTAAGTTGAAGCTTGTATTTAAGTTACTTTGTGAGTGAGCATAAACAACTATAGAATTGAATTAATATCTGATACAATCATATTTTTAATACTTATAAAAATCGTATTAAATTTAGATTGTGTAAAAGGGTGTATTTGTAAACTAGTGCACTATTAAAAAAAAGTAAAAGAGCAACATCACTACCCAGAAAAAATAATGAGTCGTAAGCCAGAACAAGTATTTTATACGGTACTTGACAGCTTATTGTTTTGTTTGTATTTTCAAGCTACAATATTTTCAGGCATTACAAAAATAAGAGTACTACGTTATTTTTTTGATGAAAATAAATATCAAACTTAATAAATATTCGAAGAATATACTACTACTAACGTAAAGAAAAAACAATCACTGACCTTAAGTATTATGTTACGTCACTACAAACAAAAAGCGTAGTTTTTTATACAAATATTGCTACCATGTTATTATTCAAGCAGTACCCGCGGTCAGTGGTAGAAGTCGAGGTGAGCGTTGTAGTCATCCTGTCTTGTCGAAACCAGTTTGTAGAGGCATCAGGCCTCTACAAACTGGTTTCGACAAGACAGGATTTAATTTAATCTCGTAGTTAACTCAGATTAGTTAGCTGATATCAACACTGAAAGACATCTATTTTAGTTGACATGTAGTGTCTATAAAGTACCTAGAAGCTTAATTTTATATTGAGGTATAGGTCCAAAAAATATCGAGGTTACGTAATAAATGAATTAATGTCGCTTATATATATCTGATGCTGTGTAGAAATGTAGTAAGATATTTGAACGTATTTATAGTATAAATGCTGCAAGTCATACCTTAAGTACTCTAATACTTACTTACTCTAATACATGTACTTCCATATGTACGTGTATCTTTAATATCTTTAATTTCTATGGGTAACATGTTTTTTCAAGCTTTATCCTTTTCTGAGTCCGGCTAATACCTTTAAGTCATGCCGTCACGTCTTCCGTATTAACAAATTATTTTTCTTGGTTTTTATTTTTAATTCACTTCTTAATTTCATTTACGTCATTAGACGTTACAGAAAGTCATATTAGGGTTCTGAATAAAGCGGCGGACTTATAGTCAAGCTCATTTTGTGAGATTTAAAAGCATCAAGAATATATATGATACACTAATGTCTTTATAAATATTTCACTTTTGAACTTTAACTGAACAAAACTAAACTAATTACCAACTAAATTAATTAATTTTACTCATAATGTAGGTACCTATGAGTACCTACATTATGACGACGACAATCTTCTTTCACAATGGTGCCAAAAGTGCATGTTGTTTCCCGTGTTGGGCCGGGCTCATTTGCAGAATAGAGCTTCCTGCCTGGCTGCTGATCATAGACTTACCGTAATTAGCAGCATGACGTCTGACTAGGTGGTTAGGTTTCGCAGCGAGTCGCCTGGATTGGTACTACCGCCTTATCTATTCCTGCTACCATAACGTCACTGCTTGCCGTTGACATGTTCATGTACGGAGGATAAGATAAACGGTAAATTTATTAATGTTCGAGACCTGGAATTCCGACTAGAAGGCGGCGTAAATTTCTTGCTATCAGGAAACCGGTCAGGTTTTTTGCTTTCCAATATTATAACAAAATATTTTTCTTTACAATAGATGATACGATTTGGGTATTTTGCTTGGGAGGAATATTTTAAACCTCTTTCATGCGTATATCAAAACATTTGCAAAAAGCTAAGACCAGAGACATCCCACGTTATTGGTAAAAATAATCTATTCACAATACATAATTGCTTTAACTAAAATTAAACAGCGAAATTACATTTAAAATTTACTGTAACTTGCATAATTAATGTTGCAATTAGTATAAGTAAGTAGAAACGTAGCCTTTAATTACAGATAGGTAGATCAGGTCAGTAAAATACGTAATATTATGGTACCGAAACAGCCGCAGCTCGTTTGTGTTGACTTTATAGGCCCCAGGGTTAATTTTAAGCCTATATTGATTTTTGTATGAGAGTTGTATAAGTTGGTTTAATTTAAACTACTTTAATGATGGTATCCCATTAACATAAAAGGTAATAATGTATACATGGTGTTGTATGTTTAAAATTACATTAATATTAGATTACTATGATATATCAGTAACAAAAATACATTTAGAAGTAAAATGGTATAGGCAGCGGCACAACTAGGGCACCCACGACCAGCCGAAGACACAAAGTCTCACAATGTGGTAAACCTATCGCAACCGAGCACATATCCAATCCCGGACAAAGTTATGGTTGTTAGAAAATTGAAACTATACACTTTCTACTTTTTAGTTGCCTGACCTGGGAGTCGGACCCGGAACCTCAAGAAGGCAAGACCGACGCCGGACCGTTACACAAAGACAATAATTAAAATTTTAATTTACATCAGAATACAAACATATACATATACATAGGTCATACAGTTATAGCATCTACGATACCGCAGGTATTGCGGGTGTCTCTGGATGGCGGTAGTGATCACTTCCCATCAAGTGACCCAGTTTTTCGTTTGGCTCCTCTTATAAAAAAAATCTTCTATATTACTAATACTAATGAATAAAATAATACTAATTCACTAACTTTACATTAAATAATTCCAGTACCATTTTAAATAGTAATAATCCTATTAATTAAACACAATGTGATATAAAACTAAATCACATTATTACCTAGTTCAAATTATGCAACATTATATTCCATGCAATTGTCATTTATTATTTAGTTTTAATACCAGATTTAAGCTCGTTATAAAACAGTTATCTTTATTTTAGAACTAGCTATCCCAACGAACTTTATTCTACAGGTTAAGTTTGCATAGGAAAATAAAAAAGCTTTTCTTAGTCTCCTTGAAGATTTCCCCTTAATCTCTTACCTTTTAAACCTTCCCAGATTTCACAAATAACAACACAAAAAACAAAAGCGAAACTAGCCAAATCGGTTTAGCCGTTAGGAAGCTATGCGCGTATTTACAGATAAATATTCATTTGGATATATGAGAGAGACAAATGATTGCCATAGCAACGCGAAGCATAAAACTACAAAAGAAGAGGAGGAGGTTAAAGAGATTAAAAAAAAATCGAACGGTTACCACAGAAAAAAATATAAATCAACAGATACTATCATTATTTGATCAAAGCACGAAGGACGAATGACGAAGGTCAAGAGATTCCGAAACCAGCGTGTTTGTATGAATAAAATGGTAATGAATATAGAGGAAGCCAGACAGTTTTAGCCAGGGTCGTGAGATTGGGCACTAGATACTCTTTGCTTACTCTAGGGGCTTGGCGTGATGATATGTAATATAGGTAAAGCAAATTTTGCAACAGCAGTTAGTACATCTAATAAAAGATATCCGTATAAAAAATAACGCAATTTAAAATTACTACATAGTACATACATAAGTAATGTAACAAACAACAGAAGGATTTCCTGATGGCAAGAAATTCACGACGCCTAGAGACACCAAAGGTGGTAATGGTGCGTTGCCAACCTGAGGCCGGGATGTTAGGCCTCGAGCAAAAGCAAGTTTACCGTCTACCTTACCCTTCAAACCGGAACACGTCATGACGTTAAGGCGGCAGTAATAGTTAAGGCGGTGGTACCAATCCGGGTGAGTCGCTGCGAAACTCTACTACCTAGTAGTATGTCACGGTGTTGGTGACGGTAAGCCTATGCTCGTCTTTAACGAGCTGCCTGGCAGGAAGGCAGATGGTCTATTCTGCAAAGGAGCCCGTACCGGCGTCGGACTTGATTTTTTGAGGTCCCCGGTTCGACCTCCGGTTTTTATTTTTCAGTAAGGTAACAAAAAAGACGAAAAATTTATAATTTCAATTTTCTAATAGAATCAACGTTGCCCGGGATTGAATATGTGCCCGGTTCACGATAGGCTAGCCACCTATCACATTGTGGGACTTAGTGTCTACGGCTAGTCATGGGTGCCCTGGTTGTGCCTCTGCCTACCACTCCGGGGATATGGGCGTGAAGATATTTTTTTAAAATGCATAAGGACGCTAAAGAAGTTTTACCTTCAGAAATTAATAATCATAATTAGGTCAGGACAATGTCTGCCCGGTCAGCTATTCATAGCGATATAATATGTACTTTAATCATTTTATGCTCTAGAAAGAAATAACACATTACATAACAAAACAACGTTTGCCGGCTAGTTATAATTTAGTGTAATATAATTTAGTGAAACTGAACTGAAGTTAAGTTCATTCAACACTCGACTGTTATTCATTTGTTAAAAAGATTTCACAACTTGATAAAAACAAAGAATACTTTAGACAATTATTTACAAAGAGATCGTTAATAATCACTATAATTGTCTCCCATTTTCTTAAAATACCTACTTAAAAAAATGATAGCAATATAGCTTTATTTATTTAACTGTTGCCGCATTTTTGACATATCTTCACGCTTAGTCCCTTGCACGGTAGGTAGAGAATATCGAGTACCAAACAACAGGATTTACAGATCTTCCTAATTTCCTAAACATTCATAACTCTTTCCACACAAGGACAACGATTGAAGACTTGACACCATCCTCAGATAGTACCCGAAGGATTTTGCTGTAGAATATCAAACTACGAGTAAATCTCCCCGTACGCCTGTCCCTATGTATTTTTATATCTTTAAAACTGTTTATACAATTTATTCTCCTGGGTTATATTCACAGTATATACTAATTGAATATTTTTACAGTAGAGAAAATTCTATATTTTGTGACGAAGCTGAAAAAAAAATTTCGGTCGCTAGCATTGCATGCGTTAGCTAAACCGTTTGAGATGCAATCACATCATATACTACGAAAAAGCCTCCAAAGAAGTCCACAGTAGCATATATCTATCTCCTAAGATTGACCAACAGTAAATATTTTAATAACTAAAAAATGTGTTTAAAAACTACCTTAATTTCAAAAGTTAATTTCTTCTAATCATTATTAATACTTATCTACGTAAGTATCTTAGTTATCTTGCCCACATAATGAAGATCAAAACTGCTCTTCAATTTTTTTCATATAAATGAGTGCTTTAAAAGTTATCACAGATACATACACATATTTTAAACCAATTATCACGCAACCAATTATCCCTTGCACCGCTTCTCGCTTGTAGAGTTGCTTATATGGGGTTCGTACCAATTAGGGGTGCCCAGAAAGAATCCTGCTTCTTATATCTGCACTTTGCAAAAAAGGTAAGAATTGTTAAAATAAAATAAATATGTAAACAGTAAAAATGTAGTACATATATGAATTTAAATATCTCAAAGGGCAGGAAAGTATTTCTTTTCTCAGAAGACATATGTAGTCAGTACATTAACAAGCGAGGCAGATGATACTTTTGTAATTAAGAGGTGATTGGATTTCAAGAACACATTTAAACAAACAAAATTTCTTCAAATTAAACATTAAATTAAATGTGCATGCAACGCCTGCATGGCCAAGGCAATGAAATGTTAAATAAAAAAATTAGACATAAAACAAATGCAATAAAGTGTATTAATTATCTACCCCACTAAATAAAATTTCTTGGTGAAGATAAAGGCACGGTAATATTATCTATACAGTATTGTAACTCGGCCGTGTCCTTGCAATAAGTGCCTACAGAAGCGCAGTACGTAAGCATGATATAGGGCTGTCTCTGTCGCCTACCAACAGTTACCTACCTATGTACTTTTGAGATAGTAAATTTATTACTTTTAATTATTAGCACAGATAGGTACTTAGTAACAATTTAAAATATAAATATGATTACTAAAATACTTTGTGAGTTGTAAAATTGTTTTGGGAAACATAGACAAGGAGGAGAAAAAGGAATATATTTTACTTGATTATAGATACCTGAAGCTACTTTACAATTTATATGTTAAGTTTTAAATGAAGTTCGGAATATAGCCTCCATTTTGTCTATGTATTTCACGACATCATCGCTGGGTACAATTAAAAAGTTTGCGAAGTATTCATACTATAGTCCCAGTACCTTAAATAATAAAAATAATCTATAGGTATTCTGAAAAAGCTATCTCTGAGTGCGTTATCGAGGAATTCGAAGAATTCATGCAACCAAAAACAGTACAATATATTCTACTTGTGATGTTTAATAGCTACTTGTGCTTATTTCGAGTAAAAATTCCCGCAGTTACGGATTGAAAACCAGCATACCGTCCGTTTGTCACTGCGGCACACTCGCTATTGTAGCATGCCGCGTGCATGCCCTGATCCGAACGCGTAGGTATAGCTCGCGCGTCGTCCTTTTATATGAAGTTAAAATACTGTATTGATAATATTACCGTGATAAAGGCGCCTATTCATCAAGTCTGTCTAAGAGAAAGTTCTTTTTTAAGCCACTAACTAAAAAGAAGGCATTTATAAGTTTAATGTAACACTTTAATGTAACAATGTGTGTGTGCGTGTGATTTCGATGCGGATTTTATGTTTGATAGCTGTAGATGTAGATGATTCTTAGCTACACTGTGTTGGTGGTTATTGATTTCCTTGGTTTAATTCGTATTCGGCTGGTTGTGGTTAAATTTTATTTCACTTTTATTTAATTTCAAAGCATTAAAATCGACCAACGCGATTGGTTTGGAGCAAAAGAGAATGGCTGATAAACACATTACTCTTCGTTCGTATCGTTTACGTGCTTAGTTTATTAATAAGTATCTTCGTGTTCATGTACCCGTGCCAAGGCACCACTAAAGAAGGTGGCAAACCTATCGCCAATCAGGCATTCCAATCTCGAGTGACATTGTTTTCATAAAAACTGAACAAATCATTTAAAATCGGCCGACTCGGATATAGAACTCAAAATCTCATGGCAACGCCAATACCGTGCCAATAAACCAGAGGGATAATTTATTTCTTCTATATATGTTTGCTAGACTGTGTGCCTTAACTTTCATTTTAACCGCACAAATAACTACACACGTTAAAAGCCTCGTTAGCAATTACATCAAACATTAAAGTGGTGTGCTGGGACTGCGCTTCTAGCCACGAAAAATTTGGCTCATAAAATGAAGCGGTTAACGGACCGTAATGGTACCAATAACGAGCGATTTCATTAACGTTTTTTAAAGAAAATATCACAATTCCCAGTTTTTAAATCTAGACGGAAAAAAGAGGAAAAGATACAAGTTTAAGATGTCTTTATGTGTGCGTGCGTGTATGTGTTTCTGTGTGTGTGAATATGTATTTGTGTGTGTATGGTATGAAAATTCGTAAGCGGATCTTTTTGAAATCGGATTTTTCGTTTGAAATCTGACGTTATCGAAATGGTTAGCTTAAGAATAGCCTGTCTGCATTATATGTCGCAGATATTATTGTATTAAAAAGCAAGTGCAAAGGTAAATCATTAAACGGATATGTAGAAATAGGTAAAGTGTTTCATGACCGCAATAAATCACGTGAAACTAATGAAATAAATATCCCTTAGACAAGTTATATAATTTGAATCTTAACCCAAAGTAAGAAAATTATATGCTTGTGTTATAAGTGTTAACCAACGATTTTAATATACAGAAATACTTAAATAGATACCAGAATAAATTCAATAAACATCCAGACCCGGAAATGCAAACAAGTAAATGTTCATCACACAAATTTCTACCCCCACAGGAAATCGAACCCGAGACCCACGGTTTGTCGGTGGAGTTAGGCGTACGCTAGCCCCTAGAACAACCAAGCGGTGAAATATGTATGGAATATGTCGATGTAAATCAATAAAATTTTAAACTAAGTTCTCATTAATGTTACGCTTATTACTACGTACTATTATTACTACGTAGAAGTGGAATTTCAAATTGCCTGATATACAATGTTAAACAAATTAAGGTTGCTCTTTATATTTTAAACGGTGTACAAAGTTTAAATAGGATAAATACAGCATTTTAATATTTATTGCTTCACTCATTATCCTTTGTACAGTACGTAACTGTTGCCTGTACATATTTAAATAAGGTTTAATGGATTAATAAGCAAAAGTTCAAAGGAGTTTTGTATTTTAAAATCATCACTATTCGAATATTATAAAAGCGAAAGTTTATATGTTTGTTTGTTACTCCTTCAAGCAAAAACTGCTTAGCCGATTTTCAAGAAATTTGGCACACACATAGAGGGTTACTTGGATTAACCCATAGGTTATTAGCTGGTAAGTAACTCATAAATAAAAAACGACGGGCTGCACTCCGAGAGTGCCAGCAGAAATGAAAACTTGAATATTAACGTTGTGCATTTTTGATATTTTGGAATGGTTATGGAATAATTTTGGACGATTTGCTTTAATTATCAGCATCAAAGTACTATCATTTGTGTCATAGAATACAGTATACATTTGTTGCTCTATCGTACAAAAACATGACTACACAAACATTCGCGCAAGCGCCCTGCGCCATCTAAACGAAACAGCAGGCGCAGGCATACATTTTCGCCTCGCCGTAGAAAGAGAGGGAGATACTTTCTCTCCTTCGCCGCGCCGGCTGTTTACTCTCAATCCGCCTTACGAATTTTCGATCAAGTCACTTTAGAAGTTTTTACCCATTCCAAAAAAAAGTGCACAACACCGCTGAAGAAGTTTTCACTTCAATTACATTTAAAATTCAACAAATGTTAATAGAAGCTTACAAATTAATGCTAGCAACACATGCTTATAACATACGGCTTCGAGAAAGTTCTAGTATTTCAGCGTAGTCTAGTAATACGCGAGGCTTATTTCACCGTTACAGTTTTGCTAAAGACATAAATTATACGAGTCGGGAATGTTTTATCCAATCTAGTTTAATCCAGTTGCCTGCAGGTTTCACTGCTAAAATCGTATTATTCATATCTGTGCTTATATTTACTGAAAAATACTTTCTTTTCTCCACTGTTTTGTAGCTCGTTCTGTAGTATGTACATTAAAAATAATAAAAATATTTATATTGGATATTACTTTTATGATAAAAAACAGCTAGACTGGAGTAGTTGAGATCTTTTTACTAACTCCAAAGTAGGAGGTTTACATTTCATTTCGCGATACCTCCGTCAGTGGGTACAAATACAATAATATAAGGTTGAAATATTAATAATAACAATAAGGAGAAAAATGAAAAATCAAAGTTGTGG
Organism: Calephelis virginiensis; assembly: GCA_002245475.1. NCBI lineage: Eukaryota > Metazoa > Arthropoda > Insecta > Lepidoptera > Riodinidae > Calephelis > Calephelis virginiensis. The sequence goes on along the minus strand of NJDC01000825.1, from coordinate 400,033 downwards.
GTTTTGTCCAACGATACTAACATATAGGTATAGGTACTTATAAAGATAACAGAATAAATTTAATAAGCACCCAGAACTAGAAATGCAGACATCTAAATGTTCATCACACAAATGCCTGCCCCTATCGGTAATCGAACACGAGCTTCTTGGTTAGTCTGTGAAGAAGTGTACGCTAAACAAGCGACAAAAGGCGGCCATAAAGAAAAAAAATCGATTTAAATGCATACATAAAACAAAACAAATGAAAATAAAAATGTTAAAGCATGTATAAAACAATCTCAATTTTCCCATGTCAATTACAAGCGGCTATTACGTCCCCAAATAGAGTTCCGAGAATAATGTTATGTAAATAGCTATTCCCTAAAAGACTAATAAAGCTGAAATTAAAAGTCCCGACATGTCCTAATTAAGTTCGTTATTATAATGAATATGTTCAAATAAAAACTTAACGAGGCACTTAATACACATTTTTATAGAAATGAGATTTTGCGGGCAGTTGAGTTACATTTTTATAAACTAGGATGATAATTAATTAAGAATAATGAAGTAATTGGAAATGAAATCATCCACATCAATTCTGTGGTGTAGCGGTGCAGTGTTTGGGCCTCTTTAGGTCTCGAGTTCGATCCCTGGTTCGGGCAACAAAAAAGCAAATGTGTTTGATTAAATCTATATATCTTATAAATAAAATTCTCGTGTCACAATGTTCGTTCCCGTACTTCTCCGAAACGGCTTGACCGATTCTCATGGAATTTTTTGAGCACAATGAGTAGGTCTGAGAATCGGCCAATATCAATTTTTTATAGCCCTAAGTGATAAGGGTGGGTCACCCCATTTTTTTTCTAAAATAACGTTAAAAAATAGCAGAAAGCAAAAAAGTATCGCCTCTGTGGTCTAGGGTTCGAATCCCGGGTCGGACAACAAAAAGAAAATTGGGTTTTTCCAATTTTCTAATAAAAAAAATGTTGCTCGGGATAGGATATGTGCCCGGTTGGCGATAGGCTTGCCACCTATCACATTGTGGGGCTTTAGTGTCTTCGGCTAGTCGTGAGTGCCCTGGTTGTGCCTCTGCCTACCTCTTCGGGGATATGGGCGTGAAAATAGCAGAAAAACGTCTGCCAGGTCAGCTACTACCTATATAAGAATGAATCCCCGACATCGCATTACGCCTGAACAGATGGACTAATTTTGCTAATTCTTTATTTGCTATGTTAGATATTGTCAGAAGCAAGTTCTCAATAGAGAAAAATAAGAAAAATGAAAATAAAATCATATAAACTTAGTAGTTGTTTATGTCAAGCAATACAAAGTTAATTGGGTTGGCTAGTATACATCATGAGGAAGATGTTTCTTTAAAAATCATGTTCTTAAAATGATTATCTTTAGTATAAAATGCCATTTTAAATTTACACATATCTGCTGATGCCTGATCTCGCAATTTATGTTGAAATTCTACGAATCCAATGCCGTTGCAAATATTTTCCCTCGGTTGTTTTACTAAATACTCAATATTTCTTGAGAAATTCAATTTAATGGATGCGAATTGTTATTGGCAAAATATCGAAATGATTTTTTTTTCAGCAGCTTGTTACTTTGCTCTTCACAGTACTTGTTTCGTTGTATTGGTTATAGTTAGGGACTGTCATAAGAGAAAAACCGGGATAATTGTAGGGAAAGTAGGAATACAATACTTTAAGTTTTCTATACAAATTGTTACTAGCTGTTAATGTCATGCGATTCGAAGTACGCAGAACCGGATGGTATTTTAATAAAAACAACGTTCACAAACAAAATCTACACAAGTACATAAAATGGACGTGTATATTTTTAATATTAAATAACGGCTTTATACTGCATGCATATGAATGTACTTGTATATACGGTACAAAACATTATTTTAGAGTTTTTGTATACATATAAGTCTGTCTATTCGTTCCGACTCATCTCTAAAACAGCTGGACCAATATTAACGGGACTTTCACTAACAGTAGCTGATGTAGTAAGTAGAAGCTTAGAGTTCTTTTGTTTTAGAAAAAATCTTTTGGATAAATAAAATTGGAGTGCCTGTTTTATGAACTTTTACTTCAGAAAAAAATATTAAAAATTTTAGTTAAATTCCACGCGAAGGAAGTCATAGGCTCAGCTAGTGCTTAGATAAACACAAATGTTCAAGAGTGTAATGTACTTACAACATAGGTAGGTAAAACATAATAAGTATTCCTTTGAACCAACAAATTCTGATAACTTACTTCATTTCCAACTTATGTATCTGATGGAAACATTTCCGACATCTCTTCACAGGTTAGTAATGTCAAATTATAAAGTGTCATGTGTCACATATCGCACGTAACAAGGACATTCGCAACTTTATGTATTTTCTCAATTTATGTTCAAAACAAGATATAGAAAGAACTTTCCTTGAATGTAGATTGTGTAATGTGAAATTCGTTATTAATGTTTCTTATCTCAAAGCGTTCCCTCATCATAGGTTGTATCTGTCGCTCGCACTGGGTGATGTAAGAGAAACAATCGCCCTGTATAATTGCGACGGAAGTATTGTTTCCATGTTTCTTTTCAGTCGCTTGCGACGAACTTCAACAGAGGCCATTGTTTTCTTTGCATCTAGGTGTCTGAATGAAAATAATCACGTCGTGTTCATTATTTTTGACTGTTAATCACTTTCATTTTTCTTTATTTTTCTCCTAGAAACCCCATTTATTTCTATCCTTAAAAATGAGAGTCAAAATATTATGGTCCGCCAGAGTAATGATGACATCACCCAAACTCGGATAAGAATTTATGAGATAATCTCTTAAAGTTCCCTACATCAATCAACAGACATCGCAAGAGTTTTAGATGATTAAAAAACACATATTAGAAAAACAGTAACAAATAGGTTACCTAGCGTGAAATCAAAACTGTAATATCTGAATCAGAATCAGAAAAAAACTTTATCCACGTGGACCATACAAGTGGTACATGTGCGTGATGTGTTTAATTGCTAAATCAAATATTTTTATAACAGAAGATTATTGTTATATTTATGTTAAAATTAATAACAAAGACGTCCGTACTTTGCAAATGAATTTTCGTTATAATTAAACTACTGAAAAGCAACAATAAATCATAAAAGACCTATAAAATATGATAAATTTTAATAAAATAGATTAATAATTGTATCTCATACAATTTTATTATTTAAGTAAGTCAGTGATGACATCTGTAAACACAATTTACAAATGATCTATATAAAAGTTTATATTTTTGCCCTTTTTTGTTGTAACTTCCTTGTTTGTCTTCCTCATATTTATCACTTTAATCCATAAATGGGTGATGGTCTTGCCTCTGACGAAGATGATAATCATAATTATTATTCTAGTATGGAAATAAAAAGAAGCATCTTCACGCCAATATCCCCTAAGGGGTAGACAGAGGCACAACTAGGGCACTCATGACACTAAGTTCCATAATGTGATAGCCACCAGCCGGAAACATATTCAAAAGTTATGTTTTAGAAAATTAAAAATATACATAATTTTTTTTGTTGAACGACCCGAGGATCGAACCCGAGACCTCAAGGTAGCAAAGTCCAATGCCGTACCGCTAGATCATAGAGGCGATTGTATGAAAATAAGCAAATGGATTGCCTGGCTATCTATGGACATCCATAGATATTAATTGTGAAAGATGCATATAAAGTCATGGATAATATTAAGATGACCACGAGCTTTCTGATCATCATGAAAACAGGCATTTGTGTGACAAACATTTATATTTTGGTATGTATCTATTTGTTATCTTACTTTGGAGTTAGATATAATTGGTGTAACTTGTCCAGGAATATTTATTTTTTTATTATTATTTAATTTATCAATTGCGTCTCTCTACTTATCTTAAAACCTTTTCTGGGAGACACGGTTTCTTTGTTATTCTATATGTCGAAATTCTTATTTGAAGGTGACCCTTCTGAAGATCGTGTCATAATCACACCCTCTTTGATGTTTTTGCTCGTTCATTGAAGGCAAAGCTTAGTTTTATTTTTCGTTCACTTATCTCATTATTTTCTTTATCCGGACCTCTTTTCAATATCCATTGGGGCTCACTTTCAGAAGGCATCATTATTTTCCATGCAGCTGTTACAATTTACGAGCAAACTCAAATTACGTTTTCAGCAATTGTTTAGACTTTATAGTCTGTAGTACATTAGGCATGTTTTACTAGTGGTCGCTCATTGGTCGAAATTCGACCCTAATAAATTTTAATATCTTGTTGATAAGAACGCCATCTTCATTTCTCAAGACCAACTACATTGTTTCCAAATTTTTTAGCGCCACCTGTGATCTTTTATTGTTATCATCAATATATTTGTTTGTGTGTGTCAAATGCATGGTAGTATGGGTAATGTTTTATTTATTGATTTAATCTACTTTGTAAGCATTATTATTGAAAAATATTAGCGTTCTGCACTTCTCCTACTCATCCTATTAATATTATAAATGCGAAAGTTTGTAAGTATGGATGTATGGATGTTTGTTACTCTTTCACGCACGAATGGCTGAACGGATTTGTCTGAAATTTGGAAGACAGATAGATTGTGACCTGGATTAACATATAGGCTATTTTTAATCCCGATCGCACACCGGGTTTCTGTGAAAACGCGGGCGAAGCCGCAGGTAGCAGCTAGTAAACTATAAGTGTGCCAAATTTCATGTTCCTGCGTCTGCGCAATTTTCGTAAAAAGGGGTCCAAAGTTTTTGCTTCACGTATTAATATATAGGTATAGGAAACTTAACACACTATTACAACTTTTGATGTCTAAGGCGGTGCGAAATTCTTACCATCAGAAAATCCATCTGCTTGTTTGTTTTCCAATATCATAAAAATAAATAAATAAAAATACTTAACGGCCGCAATTTGCATTATTTAAACTTTTCTTTTAAGAATTGTGCTATCATTATTTTATATTAACTCCTCTATTAGAAATATTCTTTTACGTACTCCTTACACGAGGTACATGTGACGAGTTTATATAATACTAAAAACTAATACAACATCGGAACGCCCACACACTGAGGAGGTCTGGCAAAAAACTTAGCGGGCTTGTCTTTTTTCGTTATTGTTTACAAGTTAAGGAGTAATACATCATACATTATTATTTATAAAAGGTTGATATGAAAAACAATTTATCCAAAGCACTCTTATTCGATAAATTTTCAGAAATTATATATTAGCCTTTTTCACAACATTTTAGTTTTATATTTTTTAAATTTATCTAATGGGCGGTCTTTTGTAAAATCGGAAGTTTATTGTAAAAATATATGATTATTAATAATTTCATTTTATTTAATTATGTCTTGTTAATAGGCATTTCCTAAGCAGCTGTTACATTTCACAAGCTATTTTTAAATTAAAGGACACAACTTGAATAATTGCAATTGTGTATTTTCAAACTTAATCTCGATAATCTCTTGCATTTTATGTAAATTTTATTTAAAAAACATTCATTTTATTATTCGTTCTATATTAAGATTTAATTTTGTCATTTCACTCAGGAAACGATCCATATTGCGCTAGTTATTTCTGGAATGACAAACTGTATACCGTCGTAGTTGCTTCTATAATAAGCAGCATTTTAGTTAGCATATAACTTTTACTTTACTTTAGGAAGGTATCTCAAGATCATTCAGTTGAATTAAAAAAACTGAGTGAGAAAGAGTTTTAGAAATAAAATGTCGAACAACAAAAAAAGTAAACGCATGTTCAAAAACTGTCTAAAGTTGATTTCAAACCAACAGTATTGTAGTCTAATTATAGGCAGTTTTTAAAAATACACGTTAAAACGGTGTTTAAATTGCTATGTTTTAAGCCTAAAATGTTTTGACAGGAGTTGCTTTCACCCAAATTCAAAATCATCCAACAGAAACACGATTTTTAATTTTGGAACACAGCTATTTCGACATTTTAAATCACGTAAACAAACACCATTTAACCAAATAACTCATAGTGCGTTTTCAAATGTCAAAACATGCAAAATGAGCAATTTGTTCTAAACTTTAATTCAAGAAAAAAGTAAAGTAAGGAAATATATCTCACGCGGAGACTTTTAATTAAATGTCATTCAAAAACTGGGCTCAATGTCTTGTAACTTTCCTTTAGCTTTGATAGTATTGTTTAATACAGTCTATGCTACAAACTTATACCTAGGTCTGATCATACCGCCTTGTCAATGAAAGTATATGAACTTTTATCTTCTTTCTGCTAGTGTATGTACAAAACTTCTCCTCTTATCGCTAGACGTATCGTGCACTTTTATTTACAGTTTTCGAAGTAAACTGCAATGGCTAGCTTTCATTTAAGACACATTTGCATATTCATTTGATGTCTTTAGGTTTATAAGTCACATGTTGAAATATGTGATAAGCCTAAGAAGTATAACTAGTTTAAAAATTGGATCTACTCTACGCTGACGAAGTCACACATCTTCAGCTAGTTAGTATATAAAATGTAGAGAAAATAAATAATATTTAATATGGAATCACACGAAAACTCAAAATCAAGTGAAATTCCATAAAAAAATCTTTAGAATGATACTACATTTTACATACATGCATAAATAACCCAATAATATTTTCTACAATATTATTAAAGTGGATATGCATCTTTGTTACAACTTCGTGATTTAATTTTTTTTTTGCTCTATAAAGATATAATGCCACATTCAAAACCGCTAATATAAATTCCAGCGTAAGTAGTATCTTAATAAACGCCAAAATATAAAATCATGGAATATTTTGTGGTAGACGCTATACTGGAAAAATATGTTTTTAGTGAGGACTAATTTCACCTATACGTTCAGCAAAATTATCTCAGTATTCAGAATTTGTTAGCCTATCAGACGGTAATAAAGAAAATTGGAAAGGTATTTTTTTCGACTTCAGGTAGAAATATATGTGAACTGGCATAGATTTTATTACTCGCCCTCATTCAGTTCCTCAAAAATACTTGGTTCAACTAGTTATAGTACTACTAGTAAAAGTATGCGCTTTGACTTCACACTTTTTACTCTTTTTACACTTTATACTTTTATTTTTAAATTAGCTAAAATTCAAGCAAAATGTAATCATGTAATAACAACTCTATATAGATATCTCTAAAATACATTCGGATTTCCGAAGCTTCACGAATATAGCCAAAGCGCATAATTTAAATACTACTAAGCCTTGGATTTTAAACCCCCACGACCGTCAAACCTAGTTAAAATCATATTTCACATGTTGTTTTTAAAACATGAACAGAATCATTCATGCTAATATTAAAAATAAGAAAGTATTTCTATATGTTTGTTTGTGCATCTTTCACTCCCATGGACTTTGTGTGTGGAAATAGTTAAAAAGTTAAAGGTTCATTTTAATCCCTAAATAGAGCGTAGCAACAATCAGTATCTAGTGATGAATAATTATTTTGTAATTAGTTTTCCCAATTGCTTAAATTACAAAATATTCTTAGAATAATAACACAAAATATTATAAATACGAAAATCTATTTGTTACGTTTTCACTAAACTAAACCACTAGACCGATTTTGATGAAGTTTATTACGCATAGAGTCAAAGACTTGAGTTCATACATAAACTTCATGTTTTGCAAACATTTATAGTCAAGAATCAACACCAAAGGTCTTTAACGAGGGACGAAAGATTGTATGGATATATTTTTTATTTGTATTTTATGTCATATTTTCTATTTTATTATATTTATTCTAATGGTCAAAGATAACCATCTCCTATAAATACCCTGGATGTTGCTGACGCATTTTGACAAGGATCTTAGGCTATGTGTATAAGACTGCTGCCCTTTATTCCAGGAAGGAAGACAATTGTGTAAACTAATTTTGAACGTGTATAAACCTGTACTAGTATTATAATGGCCTAAAAGTGATAAGAGAATTGTACGTTGGAAACGCTTCAGAACTCCGTGGACAACGCCTTTTGTTTCCTTTCACAAACTCCACTAATAAACTCATTACAACACAAGAAACCCATTTTAAGATGAAATCAGAAAATCTTATTGATACATTATCTCAATTGTTGTGTTCATATTGTTTAAACAATAAACTTCCGATTATATAAAAGCCCTGCCTTTAAATAAATTTAAAAAAATGTGTCAAAGTGAAATTGTATAATAAAGGTTACTATACCATTGCTGAATATCTAAAGAGCTTGGGATTAATTACTCCTCTTATTAGTAATAATGTGTAGTATCTTCACTCCCATATCCTCGAAGAATTAAGCAGAGGCACAAGCAGGGCACCCAGAACTAGATGAAGATACTAAGTCCCACAATGTGATAGGTCATAGGTGGCAAGCCTAACGCCAACCGGGCACATATCCAATGCCGAGCAACATTTTTTTTAGTAGAAAATTGGAAAAAACCAACTTTTTTTGTTGCCCGATCCGGGATTCGAACCCGGGACCTCATGCAGTCCAGTCCAACACTTGAACTAGACCACAGAGGCGATAATAATCTGTACTACTATTAAATTTATATACAATAAGGAAAAAAGACTAGCCCATTGAGTTTCTTGCCGGATTTAAGAGGTAAACAGAGGCACAACCAGGGTACCCTCGACTAGCCGAAGATGCTAAGTCCCACAATGTGATAGGTGGGAAGCCTATAGCCAACCGGGCACATATCATATCCCGAGCAACATATTTTTTATTAGACAATTGGAAAAATCCAAATTTCTTTTTGTTGCCCGACCCGGGATTCGAACCCGGGACCTCATGCAGTCAAGTCCAGCAACTGAACCGCTAGACCATAGAGGCGATTATTATTTACATTCACCTTACAGGAGGCACTTGTGACGAGTCTCACAATTCTCTCTTCGAATCCCGGGTTTTACATTACATTCTTAATTCTCAGCAAAATTACAACATATATAAATACATGTGAATACTTTGCTGGCTGCATGATTTCCTGCTGACCAAATAACGGACAAAAACCTAACCTAATTGTATACAAGAAAACACACCTTCAGATAAAAATTCACTGAGTAACGCTAATTTCAAACAGCCTACCTACCTATTTAGTGCCGAGTAGGGAACCTCCTCCTAACCTATTCCTGCAGTCATAATGATGCATGGGACTGTCGTATTAAGGTACTATAGGTACGGCAGTAAGCTTGTCCATTGGATCTTACACCCCGGTATTAGAACTGATGTAGTTATAGTAACTGTGGTACCTGTAGGCCAAATTTAACTTTCACCTTGAGAGTTGTGTGCTTTTTTACTATCTTTTGCCTTAAAAATATGTTTTTGAGATTTTATCTAACCTTTCATTTTACTAATATTTCAACCTAAAATGCTGAGATTATTCTAAAAACACTCTTAGTATTAAAAAAAATATAAGCCTGTGTCAAAAGTACGTGAAATTTTGAAATAGAGGATGAAATCAAAGTCAAAGGGAATAAATATAAAGCTCTTGAAATCGATGTTCGCATTCAGAAGCTTGCCGACCGCCGATCACATCTTTTGACGTTTGTTGGTCGTCTCAATGTCGGCACCGTTTAAACGATTCATTTCCAAATACAGCAACAGCAAGCTTTTCCTCGGAAAATGTTGATCAAAAACATCACAATTTGACATTTTCGGACTAATCTCACATGACTAAAATTTTCCATCTCGTTTGCTTTTGTTTGATTGGAAAAAGACGGCATGTCTATAAAATAAGTTTAGTTTGTGAACACCAATATTATCAATAATGACTCGTTACATAGATTTTGCAGCGGATCGACTAACGTTTGCCAACAAACGTCAAAAGATATGATGATGAGCGGTCTGTATGTCGTCGATGGAAAGGAGCCTTCCGTTCCCTTGGACTTGGATTCAAAATTCTTATAGATTTTTAAATAAGTTTGGGTTAAGACAACACCAAAAGTGTTTTATTTCTTTCTTTTAATTTCATTGAAAGAAAATAACGACAAAATAAAATTATTGTGGTAAATGGACAACAAATTTACCACTAGTAACTTCAGTTTTAGAATTTATACTCTTCAGCACCTTGTGGGATTATGTTGCATACACTCTGTTTATATTAGGTACACTTGTGTTTTCCATAACTGAACAAAATCAACCAGTTTTGTTTTTACAGCATTATTGGAGCTTAAAAAACTAAATATAAATAAATCTACTTGGTTTTAAAGTTCAGTATTTGCCTCTGTGGTCTAGTGGTCTGGCGTCGGATTTGACTTATTGAGGTCCCAGGTTCGATCCCTAGGTCGGGCAACAAAGAAAATTAAAAAGTGTATTTATTATTTTCTGATAAAATTTATTCATATTGCTTAACATTAACAGCCCAGTTTGTATTAAAAAAATAAAAGTAATGTTTTTCCCATTTTCTGTTTAGAAAAACCTTCTCTTGCAACTACTAACAATTTAAAGAGAGAATTAGCAAAATTAGTCTTTCCGTTCAGAAGTGAGGTAATGACCGAGCGAAATAGAGATTCAATTGTTTATATATAGATAAGAAGATGTAATATCACTTAAGTTTATGGCGCTGTATTCGTTTATTCTCTGTAATTATTTGTAACTTTAAACAGCACCTCTGCTGGTAACCAAGGGAACTAAATTTCCAGAACAAAAACGCCAAAAATCTCGATATCTATATTACCGCAAGTAATCTACAGCAGTTCATGGTAAAGGCTCTCAACAATAATTACTGTATTCTCGCGAGGATAGTTGATAAGATAATTTATCTTCAGTGACAGCAGATTCATCAAACCGTGTAAAAGAAAGCTCAGAAGAAAACGCGTAGTGAAGTGGCGACTCTACGAACTTATCCCTGCAGCCAAGTGAACTAAGTCGTGCGAATAAATTTTAAAAGTCAGATGGATTGGGCCAAAATTTAAAAATTATGGTTAGTACTCCGGCCCGCTCCGGCTTCGCACAGTTATGAAATATACATATAAACCTTTCGACCGCCTCGTTGGTCGAGTTGCTAGCGTACTCGCCTAACTGCATCGACGAACTACGAGACTTGGGTTCGATTCCCGACGGGGGCAGGCATTTGTGTGATGAGCATTTCCGGGTCTGGGTGTTTATTAAATGTATCCTGGTATCTATTTAAGTATTTCTATGTAATAGTATCGTTGACTAACACCCATAACACAAGCATATAATTGGTTTACTTTGGGGTTAGATTCAATTTGTGTAACTTGTCCGGGGATATTTACCTTCCTCTTCAATCACTTTATCTATTAAAAAACCGCATGAAAATCCGTTGCGTAGTTTTAAAGATTTAAGCATACAAAGGGACATAGGGACAGAGGAACTTTGTTTTATGCTATGTAGTGATTATAGTAATTAACTTCAAATGTCTACAAGCAAATTAAAATACATTTCATATAGCTAAAGAGATAGGAAAATAATTGTACGAACAAGCACTGTCTTCAATGTTCATCGTTTTTATAAACTTGCTAAGAACTTTTGTATTTTATCTATACAAATAAATAAAATGGGAGTGTCTGTTTGTAATATTAAAACCGCTTATTACAACATGCACGTGAAAGTACATATACCAAAATAGCATTACAAATAGTTTTCCTATCTGTTTGTTCCGTCTAATTTTGGAAACTGCTGGACCTATGTTGATGGGACGTTTACTAGCTGGCTGATTATGACTGAACAAAAGTCACCAAAATTGATTAATTTTACTAATTACGTACACAAAATTCAATAACGAAAAAACTTCAACCATTATTTTCTAGATGACGCCAAAACCTCCTGTACCGACTTTCGCAATCCGATTTGATTAGTGACAATATTGACTACCCGTACTTCAATGATCTGTTTTGACGACCTTGCTTACTGACTACCCTAACTTTTAAAACAAAACACAAGGGTAAACACTAAATATTGTAAGTACAAATGGGTATATAATTCTGCATAAAATTACGAGAATAAGAATTTAAAGATATAAATTTCACTTAAGCGTTGTGTCCTAGTTTCTTGCTGTATAATTTTAAACTATTATGAGATTATGCAACGATAAAGTCTCGGTAGTGCCTGACGGATGACCACTCTTAACATTGCTGTGTAAGCATTTTTCATTTCCCGCCTCTAGAAAAGCGTAAGCTGCACGTCCCAGTTTAATTCTTAAACACCTTGTATAAAATAATAGCACCCCGTTGCAGTTTTGTACAGGTGAATACACTTTTACGTTATTATACATATAAACCTTCCTCTCAAATCACTATATTACAAAACACTACATTATCATTCGATTTGTAGTTTTAAAATCTAAACAGCGAAAACCGACTTTTTTTATACTATGTAGTGATACGTAACCGTTCTTAAATACCAGTTATTTACTATAGTAATTATTAACAGCTATTTCCTACAGCAAATAACTGTTATTTCTTAATATGAATGTAGCTACCTCTCGTGAGATGATCTTTTTTTTATGTTGTAGGGCGCCAACAAGCAGACGGATTTCCTGATGGTAAGATGTGCCGTTACCTAACCAAATGTGGTAATGGTGCATTGTCAACCTGAGGCTAGGATGGCCAGCCTCCTGCGTAAGTAAGTAAACCAGCTACCCTACCCTCCAACCGAATCACGACAGTGACGATTGTCATTTTGCGGAAGGAATAGGTAAGGCGGTGGTGCCTGTATGTCCGGCCGAGTCGTTGCAGTTAGAATAATTTAGATTCTAGATTATTTCCCCAATGTAAACAATTTTAAACTAGTTTGTAAAAACTTAATCAGTAGCCCGATAAATTTCACATACCTATTCCTGATGATGTAGTCTTCAGTACTAGTGAGTAGAGTGGCTGGTAGACTTACACACATGGCCTTCGATTTCCGTCAAAAGTTAAGGACACACCAGTAACAACAATGGTGTCTATAAGTGACACGGATGGTTGGGTCTTATTGGAAAGCCGCATTCAGTTTTAAGAAAAAGTGTTAGATGCTCTATCGACCAATATTAATAACCCATCTACAGATAGAGATAGGTCCACTTAAGTTTTATTGTGAAAACAATAATTTGATAATTATTGAAAACTAACATTGGTTGCTTGATCTAAAATAGCACTATTTCTTATCTTAGATAGGTTATTAATAATATTGGCCGTAAATAAATATGACTATACTAAGTTGCTATCTTATTACATCTATACTTCCACATTATAGTTACAAATACGCAAGCCTATCTGTTACGGTTCCACGGCTAAAGTGCGAGACCGATTTTGAAGAAATTTTATAAAAATAAAGTCCAAATGCGAGTTCAAACACACGCTACGTTTCTAAATAAATTAACTCATTAAGTACTATAATGGCATACGAAATTTCGTACATGTAAATCGTGTTGAAGTTAGTATTTAGAAAGCCAAAATAACTATAATACGCTTACGAACGCGCCAGTAAACCGCTAGTGAAAATAAACGATTTCTTTAGTCGAGTTTTAGATTTTTTATGAGGTACAAAAACGCAGTTGGTATCACTACGTTGTCGTTTGTTAATAGACCACTTTTTATGTACGTATCATGAGAAACTAAAAACGAAATATGGAACGTTAAAACATAATAGCTTATCTTTAACAGAAAAGCCATAATGTAAAATATCTTCACGCGCATATCCCCGAAGAAGGTAGACAGAGGCACAATCAGGGCACCCACGACTAGCCGAAGACACTAACGGTCAATGTTAATAATGTATCTCAATCTAATGGATTTCAAGCAATCTAGATAGCTACGTATCCGGCGGCCTATCCCATACCTAATTACCATATTTATCCTGTCCACAGATATGTTGTTGGCAAGTGATAACATAAAAATGGATCAAAATATCAATCTTGGACAGCAAGTTTTGGATTAGGATTGATAATTAATATCGGCCGTAAGTCCTACAATGTGATAGGTGACAATCCTAACGCCAACCGGGCACATATCCAATACCGAGCAACGTTTGTTTTTATTGGAAAACCCTAATTTTCTTTTTGTTGCCCGACCCGGGATTCGAACCTAGGACCTTATGCAGTCAAGTCCAACACTTGAACCACTAGACCACGGGTAACATTCTAAATAGCGTAAATGCTAACTGAAACTGTACCTTATAGTCTAGAATAACGTGTAAAGTAAAAAATTACGAGTGTTATTTGAAATTACGTTTTAGTTTTAATTAATATACAAGTCAAACCCCATCGTAAGTTCACACGAACACGAGACAAATTTGTAACTGTCACCGCTGTTGCTAATTGGTCTCTTGTCGCATTACAAAAACTGAGATAGATATCTCCAATAACTTTCCATATTGATAATGACTAGATAGCTCAGTACGAAAGAGCGTTGGCTCTTACATCTGTGACCTGTTATAGTATTATAACTAAACTTCCTCGTGTTGGTCCGGGCTCCTTTGCAGAATAGATCATTTGCCTTCCTGCCAGGCAGCTAGTAAAAGACGAGCATAGGCTTAACGTCACTGATACTGTGACATCTGAATATGTGGTAGAGTTTTGCAGCGACTCGCCCGGATTGGTACCACCGCCTTACCTGTTCCTGTCACCATAACGGCCAATGCTTTCCGTTGACGTGTTCCGGTTCGGAGGGCAAGGTAGCTTGTAAACTTACTTTTCTCGAGGCCTAACATTCCGGCCGTAGGTTGGCAATACCTTTACCACCTTTGGTGTGTCTAGGCGGCGTGAATTTCTTACGATCAGGATAAACGTCTGCTTGTCTGCCTTCCATTATCTTAAAAAATAACTTTCAATCCCCATTATAGTTGATTATAGTACATAGAGTTGGAATGGCCCAGATTTTTAAATATTGAAGCCTGCTGGCTGTAATAATAACCAAAATATATAATTTTATAAACATATAAAAGTACAAAAGACAATAATTACAGTCGTTTAGGTGTTATTTTTTTTTAAAAAAAAAAAGAAATGTGCGATTCATACACGATAGAAGTGAAACTTCAGTAAATCGACAAAAGAATGAGATGAATATATATTTGTGTCTGTTACGTGTCGTTTTTTCCGTTGCACCCGCTTTGATATCACAACGATTCTATAGAAGTTTCACTTCAAAAAGTAGCCCATGTTTAAACACACGTCTTTTATTATATGAACAATAAATTTAAATTTACAAAGGACCCAGACTAACACGAAGAAAAATAACAATTTATATTATGTTAGAAAAAAAACGAATGGATTACTTTAACACAGTTATTTCATAGTCGCTTATTAAAATTCTGAAACGGGTGTAAGCCCATGAATAAGCATACTTATAGATGCGCGACGTTTCACATTTGTCTTACTTGTGATCGGCCATCTTTGAACAAGTATTTACAAAGCAAATAACTGCATTTATAGCTTTATTTACACGTTTTGATATATGTGGTTATAAAAAAAAACAAATTAAAGAACAAAATTACAATCAGAGTTGGGCAAAATGTAATCAGATTAATGATTAAGGATTGTGATTATATAGTGAAACCGCAATCATAATTACGGAAATTAATCAAGAAAGTAATCGTATCGGTGATTAATGATTATGGGTTACTTTTATTAATTACTCTTTTGATTAAAGCATATTAACTATAAAATGATTAAATTATGAAATTATTACTTTTGTTTACCTACAAGGATTGTGATTACATAGTGAAACCGCAATCATAATTACGGAAATTAATCAAGAAAGTAATCGTATCGGTGATTAATGATTATTAGTTACTTTTTTAATTACTCTTTTGGTTAAAGCATATTAACTACAAAATGATTAAATTATGAAATTATTACTTTTGTAGGTAAATACATAATCGAAAAATAAAATTAATATTAATTAATTTTATCATTACATAATCATACTTATTTTTGATCTCATGAATAACATTTTTTTAATAAGTAGTAAATTAAGTAAAGTAATCGTAAAATATTTATTTGTGTGCTATTTGGAACTTAAATTAAACTTTAAAAGTACCCTCTTTTCAAACATATCTTTCGAAAGTCTGTGGAATTTTAGGAAAATGGTCAAGGTTGCATATGAGAATGCACCCCATGCACAGTATCTTCGCTTCGAAAAGCAATTGAACACGCGAAACATCTTTTTTTGAATTTGATTAAGTTTTAAATAATGAAAGAGTATAAAATAATCCATGCCATCGAAATTCTATCAGCAGATTTTTAGAAAATCGCTTACATACGTGATACGATTAACTGATTAAGTATCGAACCGCATTCATTTTAAATAATCATTAAAACTTTAATCAAGTCTTTGCATATAATCAGACTACTGATTATTATAATTAAAAATAACGATTAAATCCAGATTAAAAGTAATTATGATTGATATTAATCGCCTCTGTGGTCTAGCGGTTCAGTCGTTGGACTTGACTGCATGAGGTCCCGGGTTCGATTCCCGGGTCGGGCAATAAATGGGAAATTGGGTTATTCCAATTTTCTAAAAAAAAATGTTGCTCGGGATTAGAAATGTGCCCGGTTGGCGATAGGCTTGCCACTTGTCTTGTCTTCGGCTAGTCGTTGGTGCCCTGGTTGTGCCTCTGCCTACCTTTTCGAGGATATGGGCGTGAAGATACTTTTTTTTATGAGTGATATTATTAATCTGATTACAAAAGTAGTTGATTACGCCCAACTCTGATTACAATACACCTGGTCAGGAACATATAATTACCTAGACAGAGTTATATTTAATAGTTGTCGCCCATTTGTCCAAATTCAACTATAGTACACTTTAATATATTTTTGATAAGAACGCCACCTTCATTTATCAAGACCAACTACTTTGTTTTCAAACTTTATGAATACAGTTTATGCGCCATCTGTAATCTTTAATCGTTATCATCAATTAAATTCTTTTTTTGCAAATATATAGTAATATGTGTAATGTCTTTTTTATTTAATGCAATTTATAAGCATAATTATTGAAAAATATTATCGTTCTGCACTTCTCCTACACACAAACTAGAAGTGTGCCAGATTTCATACTCCTCCTTCCTCGCAATTTTCGTAAAATAAAGTCCAAAGGTTTTGCTTCACATATTAATGTTATAATGAATCAGTATTTTTACATGTAGTAGTCGCTTTCTCCATATCACAATTTTTATGGCAATCAATGTCTGTAACCAAATTTCAAAATTCCCCTTCCACTTGTCACCTTACATTTGTTATTCTGGTCTTTATAGAGCAGACATAAACTTTTTCTTTCCGAATCATCAAATTTTATTTCCATAATATTTACTAACTTAGGAAGCCATTAAGGATAAAATGTTTGAGTAAGTTCCAACCTTTTACCACAAGATTATCGATAAACAATTATACAGCAATCGTGATACATGTCACAGTAGCGTTCGGCAGACGCAGGATACGCCCATAGAGTATTTTTTTTAAAATATAGATACATATGTTGTATACAATTAAGGGTTATTTATATATTAATTGGTTAAGTGTAATGTTTTCTCTGGAAGAAGACACATTCAACAGTTTGATGGTAGGAAAAGCCGTGGCCTATTAATACCATGGATGTTCTTGGTGAGTTACTGTCCTAAGACCAGAATATTAGGCCTATGTTGCAAGTCTATCCGACTTCTCTCCAGACCCGAACACGCCACTGTCATTTTGGCGGCAGGCAAGGTAGCAACCACTACCCGGGCAACTCGCTGCATAGCACTCTACCACCAGTGGTCTTGTTAGCAAAGACCCACGTAACCAACGTTTGCCACTTACGAGCTGTCTGGCAGAGAGGCAGATGATGTATTCTTCAAGGAGGACTTGGACCAATACGGAGAAAACCTATGTCTATTTTATTTCCTGCTACTTTCATTCCTCCCAAAAACACCGTCATCTAAATTTCAAAACAACTTCATTCTTCCCTAAAGTCTGTAAATTTTTTAGGTTTTGTAAAAAAAAAGTAAAAAAGTATCCTCACGCCCATATCCCTGAAGAGGTAGGCAGAGGTACAACCAGGCCACCCACAACTAGCCGAAGACACTAAGTGATAGGTGACAAGCCTATCGTAAACCGGGCACATTTCCAATCCCAACCAACATTTTTTTTAATTACAAATTAGACAAATCCAATTTTCTTTTTGTTGGCCGACCCGGGATTTGAACCCGGGACCTCATGCAGTCAAGTCCAACACCCGGACCGCTAGACCACAGAGGCGATAGGTTTTGTAAAAAAAACTAAAATCTAATATTGAGACTATATCATTGTACCTCGGGCTAAAATAAATTACTTACGAATAAAAAACTAATTTTGATAGCGAGAGATTAACGGTACAGGTAGGTACATTAAGTAAGTATAATTAAGTATAATTAAGTACACCTTTGTAGATGAATTTAAAACAAATGAATTTGTTTATTCCAAACATGGTAAAAGTGTTAGAACTAAAATATCTTTAGAAAAACCGAAACCATGTACAAAATATTGATGTTATAATAAGATGAAATTATGTTGGGTGGTGATTGACGTTTTTGACATTTTCACTTATAGGATTTGATTTAACGTCAACCGCGACGTTGTGACGCATACTCTTATAACATGTCACGTATAACTTTTCACTAAGAACATGAGAAGTTAATAAACAGGCTATTTATATATCGAGACGGTTTGTTAATGTTAGAGCCTATAGAATGTTTAGGTTCGACTTTCAAAAGAGACTGGCGTTTGTATGATGAACGTTAATGTCTGTATTACTCTCTAGCTATTTATTATTTTCTTTTAAATTACAGATAAAATATTACTCGACTTAGTGTTGGCATTGACTAAATGCGGTCTCGGATTCGATTTCCGAGTTGGGCACCTCAAAATATGTTTTATGATTTTCGAATCGAAACAACGTTGTCCGAGGTTGGATTAATGCCTCGTTGGCTTTCGGTTGGCCACCTATCACATTGTGGGACTACATCTTGGGCTGCATCTTAGGATACATTTTTTCCCATTACTAGCCACGAAAGTCGCTTCAACTGCGTTCTAGTCACAGGGGAAGGGTGGGAACATATAAAATGTTACCAAATTATTGTTAAATAAATCCCAATGATTAAATTATTAGGATAGCCATACCAATTCATACTAATATATTAATTATTCACGACTAAACTGATAAACAGATTTTGATGATATTCAACGTTCATACTGGTAAAGATCCGAGTTCAAACTTTTTTAAAAAATAAACACCCGAACGACTGTAGTGAATATCACTTGTACTTTCCACGAGATACCTATTTTTTATTGTTACAGCCATCTGATTTCAATATTTAAAAATCACGTATTAAATCCCGGGCAACAACGGTGTTATTAAAAAAAATGAAAAAACATTTCCTTTTTATGGCGCGATCCGAATATCGAACCCGAGACCTCATGGAGTCAAATCCTACACTGGTCCAGTAGACCACAGAGGCAGAGGTGTACTGCTTGAACAAGGTACACATAAAAAGTGACTAACGAGTATGCGTAGTACATGTTTTACGATTTAATGCAAACATCTTTGCTCAAATATATCTTTAATTTAACCTAACCGGTTGAAAACCTACAGAAATGATGTTTATTCGTAAAAACATATTATAACTCTATAAACTACAATCAACTACAATGGCGATTTA
The DNA here is from genome assembly GCA_002245475.1 of Calephelis virginiensis. Classification (NCBI taxonomy): domain Eukaryota; kingdom Metazoa; phylum Arthropoda; class Insecta; order Lepidoptera; family Riodinidae; genus Calephelis; species Calephelis virginiensis. The sequence goes on along the minus strand of NJDC01000825.1, from coordinate 380,421 downwards.
AAGTTTTAAAAACGTAATTATTCTGCTCTGTCTCGAACACCTCGTGAATATATAACTGTGGTAGGATGAAAAATACGTTTTGTATTTGCAAATAACGCTTTCATGTACACATTGCTTTAGTTCAAGTGTCTCTCCAGCCGGGAGATGGTCCATTGTTCACCACACGAGCTTGGCAACATGCCGTTGTGAAGTGTCGATGTATTCAAGTGCACATTACATTATTCCGCAAAACTAATTCCTTATTGCTATTAGATACGCTTCTGCTCACAATCGTATTATGTTACACATTTAAGTTTTACGCATATTATAAGTATCACAACGGCGTTGATTTGTCACTACATAGTATAAAACAAAGTCGCTTCGTCTGTCCCGAAGTCCCTTTGCATGTTTAAATCTTTAAAACCACGCAATGGATTTAGATGCGGTTTTTTAAATAGATAAAGTGATTGAAGAGAAAGGTTTATATGTATAATTCATAACCGTTCGAAGCCGGTCCGGGCCCCTATTTATGAATAAATAGCAATCTCAAATATATTAAACGGATGTTAAAGGCTAGATTTCGATAATTTAAATCCTAAAAAGTTATTTTAATCTATATACTACTAACTCCAACTATATCCAATAGCAATGAAGCTAAAAACCATCACGATTACATAAACTTTTAAACGAAAACATCCACTTTTCCATTTCATTGCCCCATTAAGAGTAATTATGTTATTGACAGAAAGACAACCACACATTCACACAGACACGTCAAACATATCAAACATCTATTTTTGACAAACACTTTAAAGTAAACAATTATTAACAAAAGTTTAATCATTGAAACACTGCCGGCCGTACTCAGAGACGTCCATCGTCTTTTAATCAGACATTAGGGCGATATTTTCAATAAAACAATACAATGTAGTGTTAATCAGTTGCATTCATGCAAGCCACTTTTTAAGTCTCTCAATATATTATTACCTTTACCTTATTTATATATATTGGCTGTATGTGTATTTGTAAAATCCAAGTTTAATCATATTTTAGAAATATTAAGAAACTCCATGTGCCTATCCAAAAGTTTAATATTAATTTGCAAAACTAATATTGCGTGTCCAACAACTGGAGCATATATATTACTTGTAACGTATTAAGTTTATATTTTAATCAATCACTTTTTCACTGTATCAATATCAATATTAATTAACAATATAAAAGTAATTAACTGAGCGAATCAATCTTCTGATGACAATTGACAAATACGTATTAATGTCCCAATCAGATGAACGGGAACGCGAGTGAAGTGGTATGAATACGCCAATCAGTAGTGGGTCTATCAATTTTCAAGGCAACTCATAAATTGAACACCAATCAGAACATCGACTTTAATTAAGTATTCGCGAGTTATAATTTGTCAAAGATGATACCATTTACAAATTGGATAGACATCAAAAGCACTAATAAGTTTAAGAACTCAATTATTCCACAGCTACTTATACGCTTATGTTATGAATTTCCTAGAATTTTGGAAAAAAAACCAGAACATCTCTACAACTTCTGTATACAATTTACACTATTGGTACCTCGACACTGGGTAAAATTTCATTTATACATACATTTGTATAAAAAGACGAAACATCAAAAATATTAAAGATAATGGTTTTATTTGCAACTGTATCTGAAATAAAGATTGCGTTAAAATGTTAATTTTAAATTAACAACACAAAACGGTTCTTGAGACTAATTTATTATTTTAAAATCTACCACTAAATCGTAACGCCTACCTAACTGACAAGATTCGTCACAAGAAACTGACACAATTTAATAATATCACTTGTACTTTCCACAATGTACTTATTATTTTCTTATAACCAACCGGTATCATTACATAAACATCGTCAGGGCTATAAAAATACATTGTTATAAGTCTAATGATATACCTATATATAGTTAAACCTGTTGGCTAGAAGAAAATAATAAAAATTTATTGTGGAAATGATAAGCACTGTGGTCTAGCATTCCGGTGTCAGGTTATCTAATTGCATTGGATTAGATATAGGCCCGATTGGGGCAACAGGTTTGATCCCTATCACATTGTGGGACTTAGTTTCCGGCTAGCCGTGGGTTCTCTGGTTGTAGCTCTGTCTAGAACTTCAGGGATAAGGACATGAAGATACTTGTTTTATTATGATAAAAGATATTAATAAATTGTGTCTAAAATGTCCACCAAATACCGACGATAACAATTATAAAAATTGAAAGAAACTGTATTTTTTATCATCCCATAGCATATCAACTAATAGAAATCCATTTTAAATAAGAATCTAATTTGATATTAATGAAAATAAAGCTCTACTGGGAATTATCAGAGTCCTCTTCGACTACGTTTCTAATGGACAGCAGTCGATACGGGTTAATAGGCTCCTGTCAAAACGAAAACTTTATTTGAAGCTTCATTTTTGATGTCCGTCCGGAACAGATTCTTCTTATCCAACCAAACGGTCAGGCAAACAATTTTAAATCTTGCTTATTCCTGAAAACGTTTCAGTAAACGTCCTTGTATCAGCTACTTCTATTTATCTTTTTAAATAATAATTAGATCTAATTAAATAATAACCCAAAACAACTGTATCAGCTCGCATGTTATTTGATAGAGAAGATCCTTTTAAATACCACACCTCAAAAAAGAAAAAAAAAATTTAAGCCCGATTAAAAAATGACGAAACAATTGATTGAAATACAAAAAAAAATAAGAGTCAAACATATAACCTCTCCTTTTTTGCCACAGCGGATACAAAACCATCACCAGCACACCCATATCCCCGAAGTGGCTGATATAACCAGAGTACCCACGATTTGCCGAAAATACTAAGTTACGCATGGTGAAAAGTGGCAAGCCGCCTGGGCACGTATCCAATCCCGGGCAACAACAGTGTTATTAAAAAAAATGAAAAAACATTTCCTTTTTATGGCGCGATCTGATTATCGAACCCGAGACTTCATGGAGTCAAATCCTACACTGGTTCAGTAGACCACAGAGGCAGAGGTGTACTGCTTGAACAAGGTACACATAAAAAGTGACTAACGAGTATGCGTAGTACATGTTTTACGATTTTTAATGCAAACATCTTTGCTCAAATATATCTTTAATTCAACCTAACCGGTTGAAAACCTACAGAAATGATGTTTATTCGTAAAAACATTTTATATTTGCGAATAGTTTACAGAAGAGGACATTGCAACGACCAGAATGTTTCAAAAAGTTCTATTTGTATATCTGACATTTACGAAAAAGTATCACTTCAATATGTCTGCTTACTTTAAAACCACCTTTTAGCTTTTTTTGGTTAAGCGTGTTTACATCTGATTGCAAATCACGACCATATACTTTTAAATGGTTACAGCCGTATTTTTAACAAACAAGTTTTTTTAATATTAAATGCTATATGAGTTGTTATAAATGTAGTCAGCCAACGAATGAGGAATAAGTAATTAATATCAGTACATTTTTTTGTACTCCATTAACAACAAGATTGATTTTTTTAATCCCAGATTTTTTTTACAAGTTTGACTGAATATTTTTTCTTATGTTTGTTACGCGATTACTTAGCCAATTTGATGATTCTTTTAGGAAGGGTTAGGTCATCATTCCAAGTTCGTATCTTAATTTCTTATTTGTACTTAATAATAGAAACGTTTTCATTTATATTGACATGTCGTCAATATAAAAGAATATGTCTATAAATATATAAATAAATTCCCTTTTCTCGTGATCATCGCAATACGCCTGAACGGATAGACCTTAGCAACAATTATGCTAATCCTTTTTTTTTGTTTCATAAATTGTTTGGATAAGATCCTTATAAAGAGAAAATTCGGGAAAATTCAGGGAAAATAGGAAAAAACATTACTGTTTTTTCATACAAACTCATATAACAAAAGCTTTTAATGTCAAGCGATACGAAGTATGCCCCGTCGGTAGTCATTAGTGATTATCAATTTAGTCAAACATTTTTGTTTTAATAAACATAATTCAAAACTACCAGCAGGATATTTAAATATTTGTGGGTCCAATTTGGAATTATTATCTATCTTTGGAAAAATAATTATCAAGTCGAAACATGGTATTGAAATAATAAAAGTCAGTTTTACTGCGCCTAAACTATCTAATATAACCATGAGTTGGTATAGATTATTAATAAAATATAACAATTTTTTAACAATTAATAATAAAATATAACAAAGAGCAAAACGTATCGAAACCTATGACACTTTTGGTCTAAAAATATTTCTTTTAATTACCAATAGAGGCGCTGTTTAAGGTTATAAAATAATTTACTGAGGTGGTAACGAGTATAGTAAACTCGACGAGCCGTAAACTTATGGTAAGGGCTCAGATGAAACGTTTAACAGTCTGGTCAATGGTTGGCCGATTCTTGCATACATATGAGCGTCTCCCTGTTACAATTATCTGTAGTTAGACGTTAGACGTTTTATCTAGCTAAAACTTGGCCCTATATAGACTGTCCAGTTTGCTAATGCTGATACGAGTAGTTAATACCGATAATGATGCCATAATTATAACGCTTAAGTTAATTAGAATACGCTGCCTGCTTGTTGTTGCTAAAATACTTTTTGTCTAACATTTTGGATAAAATTGCACAAGCAAATAAATTGGAATAGATTTTTATTTAACTAAAACTTGCTGCTTTTATATAGGCTCGCTACAATTTTCACTTCAAACATGGATTTATCTCTAAAAAAACTTTAGTAAAAAATCGGTAACTTAAAGCTTTATTACCTCTAAGGTATGGGATACGCATGTTTTAAAATGCCGCTTGTACTACGCTTTATTTATTGCTATACAAAATTTGGTAAACACCTGTTTAATATTTTTTTGTGAAAAAAGGAAACCGACGCAAACTTTTTGATAGTCATACATTTTTGGAATCTTGATCCTATACACCATACGTGACAATTATTGTTTTTCAAGAATATTTTTTTAGCTACAGACTTAGTTTGAACACTGTCTTATTACATGTATCGATTTATGTAACACTCAATCGAACAGATATTATTTATTACGGCTTCAGGACTTTGCAACTACAAATAAATAAATGTACCTATGTAAGTTTTGCAGACAGTATTTTATTGTTACTTACCGATTAAGTCATTGATAAACAATGTGTATTGTGAAAAAGGTAGTGTATTCAAAAAATCTTATTTTTTATTTTTCTGATCTTGGAAGGCAAACAAGCAAACGAATTTCCTGATGGTAAGAAGTTCACGCCGCCTAGACGCACCAAAGGTGGTAATGATGCGTTGCCGAACTGAGACCGGGATGTTCGGTCTCGAGCAAAAATAAGTTTATCGGCTCCTTATCCTCCAAACCGGTATACGTGTTGACGTGTTGACGTTGGGCAAGCACTGACATTATGGCGGCAGGAATAGGTAAGGCGGTGGTACCAATCCGGGCAAATCGCTGCGAAACTCAACGTAGTCAGATGTCACGGTGTTAGTGACGGTAAATCTATGCTCGCTTTTACGAGCTGCCTGGCAGAAAAGTCTATAGGTCTATTCTACAAAGAAGCCCAGAACAACACGGGGATAATCTGTATAACAAATAAATTCCACCAAATGCAGACTGTAAAAAATATAACGTAAATACTATAGCAACATATTTTTTTATCTTCAAAAATCTGGTAATAAAATAAGTGTATTTGTTTCAGCGATTCGAAAGCTTTGCGAAAATATTTTGATAGGAACCTCAGGAATATTTGAGTAGGTACCAATTTGTTATTGGTAATACAAATTATTATTTGAACGGGTCTCAAAGGAAAAAGTGGATGTATTCTGACAAAAAATATTAAATATTGTAATACTAATTACAGTTAATACAAGCTGGTTTTGGATGTTCAGTATTTTTTTTTAAATCAAATTCTTTTTAAAAATTGAATTGTAATTTAAAACAGATAAATTTTAAAGACTATCAAGCGAAAAAATAGAAACATATACACACATACATGCACACACACTCACCAACAAATACACATACACACACCAACACAATCATAACTATGCCTGCAAATACAAATGCAAAACGCGCATACATTTCAATGTACTAAACACAACATGGTATATAATGTAACAAACCTTTATGTATTAGCATCAGTTTACTAAGTTTATGTAAAGTACTCAGAGGTAGGCATAAATAAATATAAAGATAAACTAACAATAAATAAATATAAATATAAAATAAAAAACATCACTAATGATGTAGGTGTGCCGCTGCCTTGTGGCTGCGATATAAGCCAATAGTGCAAGTCTACCGGCTACTAAACCCTGCAGACTGGAGCATATGGCATTGTGGCAGCCTTATCCTAACCCGTTCAAGTTGCTGAATAGCACTTTATCTTTTTTTTTTTTATTATAAGAAATACTACTTGTTTACGTCCCAATCTAATAAAAAAGGGCCTTGACGACAATTACCATCGTTAACGATGAAGTGGGTTTGAGAAAGGGTGTTAAACACACTCTTACATCGACAGGGTTAACGATTACCTAACATGACAAAGCCATGTTCAGTTCAGCTTGTTTTTAGATATAAGATAAAAGTAAAATGTAGTTTCAAAATAAAAATAGACATGATTCAACGCCAAGAAAGTACTTAAAATCAAAAATATAAGCCGAACGTCTTTGATATTACCTTGACAGTGTTTCACAGAAAATACTTTACTGTGTAGGCAATGTCATACCTTCTCAGCTAAATATTAAAACACCGTATATTGCTGAGTACCAGAGCGGGTCTTACAAATATTTCTAAGACATAAAAGTACAATTTTGAAACAAAATGAGCCAAATGTATGCAACATTACTAATATTAATAGCGCGACAAAGAGTACGTCCTTTTTTGAAATTTTTAATGTATTTAGCTTGTTGAATGAGAATTTTTTAACATTTGACAACTTGAGACAGACGAGACATTACAAGTATTTATCGTGGACTCGTCCAAATCATATTTCCCAAAAATATACTTACACGCTTTGGCATAATGAAAAGTAATTAATACGTGACAAATTAATACGTGACAAAATAATCCTACAGTTAAAAATGTAATAAGCCCAAAACAAATCAGACTGACCTTGACATATCCAAAACAATTTTTAGCCTCAGTGAATGATACCATAAATCTTACTTTTGTGAGTGACAATAGAGAGGTAAAGAGTCAACTAGAATTGTAATCACTCTTTATCCCTATTGTAATGGGTTCTGCGGGAGAACCAAATGAATTTTTATTGTACATACTTTTTATTTTTAGCTAGATGTTAGTTTCAAATGAAAAGTACTACTCGGTAATTTTATATTTTCTTCTAACAAACCATGACACTAATTAGACCAGACTTTCGCTTTTGCTGTGGAAACCAAATGAGATAAGTTTCAAAATATAGCAATATGCTCTTGTACCTAGACAGAGTTAATGCTGAACAAATTTTGTTCTTCAGGTCAATGATCCTCAACTAAAGAGAAAAGTTATAATACATTTTACCCAACTTAGAAAAAACTCAAATGCTTCTTTGTTCGACGCCTTTTTTATCCAGCTACTTTGCTTTTTATATAAATTTTAAAGAAAAAAAAAATTACCCCCTGACAGGATTTGAACCTGTAACCTTTCGTCTCAGGCCGGCGAATACTCTAACCATTTGAGATACTGAGGATTTAAGTCCCGTAGCGAAATTTTTAATTCCTTTCTTTGTTGTTGTTTTTTTTTGTTTACTTGAAAAAGCGAATTTTTAGGCGATCCTATTACTAAAAATACTAGATACCATAAAATTAAATGGAAATCTCCAATTTTTTATACATAATGTATTTTGTAATTTAAGTCAGTTTTTTATAGTTTGACAAAAATTTAAGTTGTTTAATAATAAACTGCTCTATGTGAGAATCGAACTATGTACCTTCGGCTTACAGTATGATTCCAAGACCGCTTCATGCGACACTTCATGTGTTTCAGTGTAAGGCCGCGATTCCGCTGTAGTTTATAAAAATGTCGACGCTCACAAAGACCATTTATATTTTTTATTTTTCTTAAACAAATAATATTTTTTTGTTCTAAAATAATATACGGAATGCTATTAAAACCAAACACAGTTTATACCTCTTTTCTATTTTGTTCTATATGGCTACAAAGATTATAATAAACATTTTGAACAATAGCAGACTTATTCCTTTGAGACCTTAGACTCATAAAATCTTAGTATTGTGGAGTAGGCTAAAGAGGATTTTAGCCGGCCAACTGCAACAGAGTATTGTGTATAGTGCTGTATTTCTACACAACTGTGAAAGTTTACATTTAGTGTAAATGGATTCGGATGTTTAATGTTCAAAATTATTTTTTAATTTCATAACTCAAATTTTAACATAGTGTATCAGAGGTCGATCTGAAGTGACAAAACCGCTTTTTTATCAAAGTTAAATATAATATTAAGTATTATATGTGTAAAAGTTATTTGCATTTTTTGTGCATAATCAAGTGTGTTTATTCATTCATTCAGTTATTCAGGAACACACTTCTTTCCATTTCCAAAATGTTCCAATGTTCCAAAATGAAATACTTGTGTCACAAAGCTTGTATTAGTAGTAGTAGATATTATTTTTTACAAATTAAAATGCTTGTAAAGCCGCAATGTGGTAGAGTAATTTCGTGTATATTTCGAATATTTTTCAAGTTTTTACTATAAACAAACATTTTATAACAAGGTTGTCCAACAAATAAATATATTTATTTAATTTCAAACGTAACAAGCTGACGAAGAAAAATTAATAATCATCCCAATATTTTGTCAAAAACAATTCTCATCCATTAAATTGTATTTCTCAAGAAATATTGAGTATTTAGTAAAACAACCGAGGGAAAATATTTGCAACGGCATTCGATTCGCAGAATTTCAACATAAATTGCGAGATCAGACATTTCAGTAGATGTTTGTAAATTTAAAATTGCATTTTATGCTAAAGATAATTTTAATAACATGATTTCTAAGGATACATCTTTGTTATATCGTATGCTAACCAAAACGATCAACTTCGTATCGCTTTACATTAACAACTACTAAGATAATTGATTTTTTTTTTCATTTTTCTTTTTATTCTTTTCATGAGAACCGTTCCTTGACAATATCTAACAGAACAAAAAAAATCAGCGAAATTGGTAAGTCCGTTCAGGCGTGATGCGAGGATCACGCGAAATGGGGATAATTTTTTATGTACACACATACATTCTTTAGTTTCAAAGCCCTGATGATGCTGTAAACAATGAAACCGGTTGGCTAAAGAGTAACGAAAAGTGTTAAATAAAGTGTATAGTGGATAAGTACTAGTGTTAACTATAAAAAAGGTCGTATAAAAATCTTGTCTCACAGTGTTAATTTTGAACTAATATCGGAAATATCGTATATTTGAAAAGATAGGATTGGTTACATTATGATGTATTTATGGATAACTTTAAAAGCCATTCATATCTGCTGTGCAAAAAGCTGCGCTCAGTTTCGCAATGGGCCCCAGCTAGCTAATTCATTTAGTGTTAAGTTCGCCTTTTGTACTTACAATTTTTTTTTTGTGTAGTATAAAGTTTGACTAAAATAAAAATAAAATCAGAAGAAGGACATAGCGTACATTTCATCCCGTTCAACTGAGAGGAAACTAGGAAAATAACATTTTAATTTTCCCACACAAACTGAACGGGTGGAATGAAGTTTAAAAATACAAAACAGTATGTATTCTGGATTATACACGCTAGAATTTTAAAAAAAGAAATTAATTTCAACTGGCTATGTTTTTATGAAAAATGCTGTATTTCATAAAAAATAATCCGGTGTAATTAGTTTTAAATTCGAATTTGTTCCCTCAGCCATGAAAATTCCTAGGCATTAGGAATACGTAATGAATGAAAAGGTGGAAAGATGAGAAGTAGCCTTTAATAGTTCATAGAACATTCGCGACTCAAAACAATCGAACTGAGTTCACTAGAATTCACAAATGTCAAAAGTTCCAAAACGTCCAAAATGTGGTTCCATTTTCAACAGACTATACTTTTTTTTGAAATATTAACAATAGATAGAATTTACTTTTCTATAGTTTTATTTAAATGTAGTTGAAGCCGTTCTGTTAGAGTGATTAACAGCTTGAATGTAATTAAAAAACTTTTTGTAATTAAATGCGTTCCAAAAGGGTATCATGACCCATGTTTCCGACGAAATTTCAAATGGACAAATTTGGTCCTTGGTCTACTCGAGTCCAATTAAAAGTAATAATTAATTACACATGCTCTCTGTCTATTAATTAGGAACCAAGATAGAAAAGAAACTCAATATAATTATATAGATATTAGATAAACAATGCCAATGTAGATGGATGTAAGCACGGGGACACATAGGTTGACATTCCACGATCAAATCGCTCGGTTGTTATCCGAGAGTGGCATCAAGAGTCTCCGGAACCGGCGTGTTTGTATGAAAAGGGTAATGAATGTGGAGAAAACCAGAAAGGTCTGCAAGGATCGTTAGAGACTTGACGTTATATATAAGTATGTGTTTAATATAATTTTCAACTAATAAAAAAACTAACAGAAATACAAAATAAGATTGACGATTGGTTTATAGTTTTATGAGTTATATCTATTGTTTTCTTATGACGGCGTAAGAATTACACTTAGCCTCTAGACACAAACCATCTTATTAATAAATATGGATTAACGTAGGAGTAAAATTAAGTTGATATTAGGTATAGTCTGTACTACATTGTAATAAAAACTATGATACCGGGTTAAACGTCGGAGTAATTTACTCCATGTTTATTAATAAGACCGTAAAAGAGTTGCAAATTTGATGCGAGGGTATAACATTATAACCATAGATGATACATGTAAAGTTTAAAACACAAATCAATGGGTTGCCCTTCGGTAGTGCTGGCAGAAGTGAAGCCTTGAATATAAACGTTATTCTTTTTTTACATTTTGGAAGAATTTTGCACGAATACTTGTATCTTTTATAATCAGTATGAAATTACTGTCATTTGCGTGGTAAAATACAATAATCGTTTAATTTTTTGTACCTCGCAGCTCGGCCGGCAAAACGAAAATCACAGTATGAAATGCGGTGACAACATACAGTGGTTTTTCTCTCCCTCTGTATAGGGAATTTTCGATCAGGTCATGTGTCCTGACACGAGTTTAATATTATTTACCCACCTCAAAAAGTTGACAACGTCGCTAAAGAAAGTTTAAAATTTGAAAATATCGACAGACCAAAGCAATGGTATTACAAATAGAAGAAGCACTGGCATCAAACGCGAAGTTAAACATTAACGCTGGTATTACGATTATATTTTAAATATTGGTATTCCAGAGTGTGGATCTTAATTGCTTAGTAATGTTGTAAAGGCTCGAAGGATTTGCGTGAATCTCGAAAAATATAGAAGTAAAATTCCGTCCAAGGTATTATTTTTTCTCAGAAACATAAAAGCAAATACTAAAAGTTGATATTTTATTTTCTCTTACTCTAATATTGAAAAAAGGTAGATAGAAATTAGGTAAACAATATATTGATACTTGGAGTCTGTAATGTTTTATTTTACGCGAGTTCATAAACTTATTTTACTTCACCCTAAGGTTGCCTGGCAGAGATCGTCCAAAAGCGTCATTCCATGAGACTTCGTAATTTATTTGAAAAATTACTGTTAGGTAGATAGTCTATTATATTACGCCAGTAATTATTCATAATCTTTATATTACCATTATGTCATATTGGCAGTTGAATCAAAAGGAGTTTTCAAGGCTAATATACATATCAATGGCCTTTCCTTACTCGAAAGAAAATGGTGATCTAAGACCGAATACAATAGTAATTTATTTCCATCTCTCATCCACCAATAAATTTACTGCTAGTCAAGCATTTAGACGGCTCTACGTAATAAAATAATCTATGTAAAATAAATGAATCTCCATATATGTTGTTAAGAGAAAAATTCGAAAAAGACTCTATTTATTTTTTTAACATTCTATTTCATACTCAAAAAAGATTTTTATTAAGCATGAGAACTGAAATTTGCAAGGAAAAAGGGTAAAACAATACTAACTTTATCCTCCCAAAGAGTTTATTGACTGCCATTGTCAAGTAGTAATAAGTTGTCGGGTCGGCTAGCATGATGTAATAAACCGGTTCATTGGAATTTATTAGTACTATTTAATGTAATGGTACTTAAATATTAATATTTTCATCAAACACTAATATTATTTCACGTAAATGTAAACAATGAAAACTAACCCTTTCAGTTTAATTTTTATGACTTCCTAATATTCTGAAGTTATTGTCTGAGAATTAGAGTATTATGCTATCTTTTTTATTCATGTTAAACAATGCAACTGGTAGCGTTTATTATGTAAGACTCATCATTAAACAAACAATTATTTGTAGCAGCATTGAATTTAATAAGAATTAAAGACTAGTACGAAAAAAATAAGAACGTAGACAGGAAATATTGTATGAGGGTCTAAATATTTAAAGAATGGACTACATTTTTTAGTGCGTAAATTATATGCTTGTGGTAAGAGTTAAAGATACTGGTAGGTACATAGAAATACGCTCATACCAATTTGATGAATAAATAAGTAGTATTTTATTTATTTGTCAATAAGTGTAGGCAAACGAGAAGGTGGGTCTCCTAATGGAGAGTGATCACCGCAGCCCACGGACATCAGCAAGAGCATCACAAATGACACTTTTTTCTTGAAGATTGCTAAGTTATATTTATACAATTATGACTCAATATTAGTCGGTACGAGTTTTAGTTTCTGTGATTCTCCAGGAATAACTACAGTAAATAAGTATCTTGACGCCGATATCCCGAAAGAGGTAGGTAAAGGAACAAGTCCCACAATGTGTTAGGTTGAAAGCCTATCGCAAACCAGGCTCTATCGAAACCCAGGCTACGTTATTTTTATAAGAAAATTGAAAATAGTAATTTTCTAATTCTCTTGTTGAATTCGGGATCGAACCCGAGACCTCAAGAAGTCAAGGCTTCCTACAATTTCCCGAATTATTTCTTTACAAGAATGTTATGTTATTAATAAACAACACAATAAGAAAATAACAAAATTAGTCACGAAATGGAATCCCCATTTCACGTGGTCATCGCATCATGCCTAAATGGATGGACATTTATATTATTTAGTACATTGAAAGATTAATCAAATACGTCGCCAGATTTTGATAAAACTTAAATAGGTCCAAGAGCGTTTTTATTTAAAAAATCATAATCATCTAATGAATGTTGACATATAAAAACACATATAAAAATAGAAAGTTGGACTGATAACGTCAAAGGATTCAATGATAAAGTTAAAAGACTTACTCAAAATGGCGATGCTTTTCCTCACACATCTTTAAATAATAGAAACAGTTAATACATAGCTAATAATAAGACAAATAATAGCAAATAATGAAGAAACTGTTTCATTAATTTAAATTTCGAACGATCTTAAATTTAAAGTGAATATAATATAAATGACATAGGGGCTACATACTCGGTTCATTTTATAAAGAACAAAATGAACGATATACTCGATAATTAATATGCAAATGAATAAGCTCCATATCTTGCATGGCATACATTAAAAAGCGTTTCAGATACTCGGGAAAAGAAATTCTCGTACGAGAAATTTTAGTTTAATGTAAAACGTAATTTGTTCAAATTATTAAACATTAAACATTCCTGAATATTTCATAAAGCTCACATTAAAAGTTCATTAATTTAGAAGATGACATGTTAAGCATTGTCGTAGATGTTACATTTCGTGTAAAGAGCGTATGTTTAAATCGGAATAGTATTGCCATACAATTATTTTTCCCGATTTTGAGCAAAAATTATAAGTTTAACTTGTAAGTGCAGGTATACATGTAAAAGTGTATGTATGTACATTTGCAAGATCACTTATTAATTAGTTTTTTTAGATACGTAATAATTGCCCAAACATTTTTTCATGTGATATTTCTCTGTTTTGTAGGTCAATTGCTTAGTTGAATGTGTCTGTTAACATGACCTACCAGTAATTCAAATTGGTTTTAATAAAATAATATACAAGTTGAGAATTAATTTGAAGAATTTCAATAATATAATGATGATTAGAATAATGTTTTAAATTAAAAAAAATGTTCAATAAACCCCGCCAAAACTCAAATATGATGTAGCTAAAAAGCGTCTACATCAAGACTGTTTGCTTTTAACCGGAAACGCGTAAAATTTTTCATTAGTTTAAAAGGTATGATCACAGACAAACACAGATACGCAGACATGTCAAAATTGTAACATACTTCTCTCTCTCTTTTTCAGTCAGAGTAAAAAATGAACATAAGATATTCGAATGTTTCACTTCATTTTAAATCTTTCTAAACCAGCGGTAGCCATTTTAACAAACTATTTTGTCGCTCTTCACAGACTTTTGATAAGATAATATATAACATAAAAATCCGCCTTCCTTCTAGAGTGTTGTAACCGACATAGTTCAGAGAGTCAGCAAGTTGAAGTGGCAATGGGAAGGCCACATTGCTCGCAGAACCGACAACCATTGGGGAAGAAAGGTTCTCGAGTGGTGGCCCCGCACCGGAGGACGTAGTGTTGGACGACCTCCCACTCGGTGGACTGATGTTCTGGTCAAAGTCGCGGGGAGTCGCTCTTTGGCCATCCGCCACCAGCAGTGGACATCCTCCGGATGATGATGGTGTATATGATTATGGTTCAAAATGTATGCTTGTATTTCTTTTACAATTATTAAGAACTTGGCTGATTAAACAAACATCCTGTGTTTTCGTTAGCAAAAGTTAAAAAAGTACATTTCCGCTTGACCGCCCTCAGTTGGATAGGAAGAACCTAAAAGCTTTGTATAAAAGTTCAGGAAAAGAGATTTTCAAGTCATTGTGAGTGATAAGAAACGCTAATAGATACCTTTGTAGCAGACTCACTTTAGCCTATTAGCATATGCAAGTTCGAAGTTTTCAGTTTAATATAAGAATGAATTTGATCAACACAAACAGACCTGTCTGCGTCTCTGAGACATCTAGATTTTCATGACACAAATGTCTGCCCCTCCGAAAATCGAACCTGAGCCTCTTTGTTGTTACACATGTACGCTAAATCCTCAACCACGAAGCGGTAAACATTATATATTATAATCATAAATGGCACAAAAATATTTCAGCTGTTATTGTACCCTACATTGGAGTTGCATTCTGACTCAGAAAATATTACATTTCGAATTTCTTTCTCCACGTAAAATTTAAAGCTATTCTCACTTAAGTTTCGTTTCCAAAGTAATATTTTAGCGTAATTTATTGGAAAAAACGTTGTTCTAAATCATACATTCCTTCAAATATTTTAATACCTACAATTATTGAAACAAAAAACGTTAAAAATGGGAAGATGTAATTTGATACTCGATCACTCCAGGACTTCTGAACGGAACTGGAAAAAATTAGCGAAGACAGATGATGGCCCGAAGCGTTAGCTACTTTAGATACCATAGTTGTAGAGCTGAGAGTTTGATAACTTTAACATGCTGGTAAAATCCTTCTAGATATCCCAAGCCTAACTTCCACACAAGTAGATCTAGTATCCCCTAAATATTACAGAGGAATCTGCCACGTTAATTTAATCAATAATATATCGACTATGAATAAAAAAATATAGTTGCAAAGAAGAAAAGGAAGATTTTTATGTCTAAGGGTAATCACATTATTATAATACTCAATATAAATTATATTTTAGATAAGGTAAATAATGAAACCTTTACAAGTGATGTGGTAATAATGGGCGTACCGCAAGGTTTCATTCTTGATCCATTTATATTGCTTGTATATACCAGTGAATTACCTCATTACATAAGATATAGCCACAAGTTTGTGTTAACGGAAAACACATATATTAAAAGTGAAAAAACAAATTTGTAAGTAGGACGAAATGAGCAGTGCAATATATAAAGTTGTACATTCAGTCACTATACAATCTTCTTTAAAATGGCATTAAAACAAGACTTTCAATACCTAACATTAGTCAAGCAGATACCAATGCGTAACTACATAGGTAATAGCTGGACCTGGCCAAATCCACGATAATTTTTAATCATGTATCTATTGGACTTGTTTGATTTGACTGCATAAGGTCCCGAGTTCGAATCCCAGGTCAGGCAACAAAAGAAAATTGGGGTTTTCCAATTTTCTAATAAAAAAAATGTTGCTCGGGATAGGATATGTGCCCGATTGGCGATAGGCTTGCCACCTATGACATTGTGGGACTTAATATCTTCGGCTAGTCGTGGGTACCCTGGTTGTGCCTCTGCCTACGTCTTCGGGGATATGGGCGTGAAGATACTTTACTTTACTTTTGTATCTATACTATTAAAATATGATTAGCTCTGTTTAGAACCTTTTTTCTAATGTTGGTCACAAACTCTCATGTCGAGTTTACTAGATATAAAGATTTCACTACAATTGTATACCCTGTCAGTAAAGAAATCACAAGAACTGGTTTAAGAAATTGTAGATTTAGTGTTAAAATATTTTAGTTTAGTCATAAACCGATTTAAGACAACCCAAGAAAATATCCGGATTTGGTAGGATCATTGCAAATGGCCTTCATAAGGCATAACCGCATCTAAATCCTAGAGTGAGTATTATGATCATCAGTGTGGTCGTGTAGATAGAATTATTTTCAAACGACAAAACAGTGTGTAACATTAAATCTGTTAAAAAAAAAATGTATTCGATCTTTATCCACCCTTTCGCTTCTGTGGTTTCATGTTTTAATGCAGTTGTTGATTATCTGAGATCTAAGATTCGACTCTCGAATGGAGCAACTTAAAATGACGTTCTAATAAAAATAATATTTTGAGTGGTTTCAAGCCAGGCAGATCTATCAAGAGGTTTGTCACTCGATACTCTCTGCCTAATCCGTAAGGGACTTAGCGTGAAGATATGTATGTATGTAATAAACACAAATTTGGAACGATTGGTTGATGTTCTCGATTAGTTTGAGATTTGTACTCTTGTGCATTGTGGGACTAAATACCTTCGGCTGAAAGTGGGCGTCTCTGATACAAACATGTTTGCCTACCTCAGCTGTCAGGATATCGGTGTGTATAAGTATATTTCCTTATCGTTTTTTGTATATCTAAGGTATTTACAATAGTTGTAACAATGTAATTTTGTTAACAATTCTCATACAATTGAAGTAAATTAAAATGGTATAACACAACAACACACAACAAGATCTTAAATATAAATAATTAATGGTTAATCATTTTGTACAGTCATTTCTTAACAATTAACAAAACGTTTTGTTTTATTTTATTGTTAATTATTTTAAATGGGATTCTGAGGAAAAAATATGTTAGCTTTGTCTACGGATTTGTCAGACTAATTAAATTTGGTAAATTGTTTCTGCTTCAAGAACTTTTTTTACGTTTATTAAGGTGGCTATCCTTTTGATAACCTTCACCTACAATTTTACTAACAGACGCCAAAGATGTTATTGGCACGTTGCTGTCTTATTACCATATCTTCGGCCATTTGTGCAAGACGAGTAGCAACACTCTAATTTTGAAAACGACTTACGTGATGGCGGCACGAAAAGCATTCTACGATCTATTTTTGACTGCTGGCGAATCGAATCGAATGTTTGGCTATATTAATATCAAATTGCATCAAAATCAGTTAAACT
Organism: Calephelis virginiensis; assembly: GCA_002245475.1. NCBI lineage: Eukaryota > Metazoa > Arthropoda > Insecta > Lepidoptera > Riodinidae > Calephelis > Calephelis virginiensis. The sequence continues at coordinate 362,670 of NJDC01000825.1, read as the reverse complement.
GTTTTTCGTATAAGAAGTTGGGCAGATACAGATAGGCAGAAAGGGAGGCATTAATAATATAGTACTAGCTGAGCCAACAGACGTTGTCCTCTCCTGGCTAAGAACATTGTTTTTTTATATGAACTCTCTCCATACAATAACTAAAGTATCTTCAATCCCGTATTCCCAAAAAGAAGGCAGAGTTACAACTAAGACACCCATGGCTAGCCGAAGACACTAAGTTCCACAATGTGATAGGTGGCAAGCCTATTGCAAACAGGGTACTTATTCTATCCCAGGCAACGCCGTTTTTATAAGGAAATTTATAAACACATTTTCTGTTTTTGTCCGACCTGAGAATTGAACCCAGGACCTCATGAAGTCAAATCCTCATGAAGTCACAGAGACATTAACACAACAAAGAAGAATTAGACAAAATGGTATCTTAATTCACGTGTAATGAGATAATCAAGGGAAATATGGATTCGTTTGTATAAACCATAAAAATAGGTAGCCACGTTGTTATCCGCGATGGGCTCCTAAACTACTCGACCGATTTTAATTAAATTAGCACACCGTTTGCAGTTTGATCCAACTTAAAAGGCAGGCTAGCTTTTAACTCAATAAAGTAACCGCTAGTTTTTATATATAAGTTATATATACCTTAACCAATGTCAATAAATCAATACTATATCCAGTCTAAAAATAAAAGTGAGGTCAAATAAAAACTACATTTCATCATGTATCTTCAATGACATGGAATTCTCGCCGCACCCTACTTTATAAATAGGATCCTGACGGGCAAAGGGAAAACTATCACATAAAACCCATACTTAAGTACCGAAACCCCATTATTTACGAATGCTTGATACGGCTATCGCAAGTTCAGAAAAATAGCCTCTTACCCGTATGTCCTTTCAATGAGCTTCATCATGTAGAAATCTGTAATTTACTATTTACTTGCAATTAAGAGCTCTTTATGATAAAATATAGTTTTTTGCTAACGGAGCAAGGTCAAGAAGCTGAGAGATTTTCAGATAGAAAGAAATAAACGGTGTAACACCAAATTTTAAATGGTACATTACTAACCTAAAGAAAAGAAAAAAATATATATTTGCGGAATATGAGTGTTACAAAGATGTTACAAAACTATTTAAGCGTTCTAACATTTTCTACCAATTTGTGGTGTGCAAATATTTTAAAAGATTTTAACCAAATTAGTAAATTTAATTATTTATTTAATATTTACACACTGTTTTTTATTGATTACATGATTATTTTTAATACAAACAATGTTTAGAATGTAAATGTATCCCTATCTCCCGTAAACTACAGGTTAAGTTGTTATCAATCTTGTGTATATAAGGTTACTATACCTTCTAGATAGGAACAAGACAGTGATGAGACGTAACGTTAGGGTGTTCGAAATAGCAATTGTCCAGATTGGTACCGGAATCCATACGAATAATTTTCGTCCCTAAACCTTCTGAAGCTCACTAGCACGACTGTTTTAGACTAGAGTTTTTCACAACCACCCTTTGTATAAATAGAAATAATAAAATATTATATACTTTTGTTGTACTTTCAACAACTAGATGTTGCCTGCAGGTACGCCCGCGTATTAAAATTATTTAGCTATCCCGCGGAAGCTCATTTTGATATCGTGACAAAAAGTAGTCTATATAACATATATAAAAGTTCCAACAAGTGGTTTTTGAGTTATCTTTAAATAATACCCTAATGGGTACCCTATTATTAACTTCAATGGCATAATATTAAAGTAATGAAATCAAGCCCGGGGTTTAGAAGTTTTAAAACGATTTCGACAAAAGAGGTTATATGTTCAAGTCCTTTATTTTTTAAGTATGTTAATTGATATCTCCTTAATCTATATTATTATATCTTATATTATAATTTTCTTGTTTTTGTTTGAAAGAACGTATTTCCGAGAACTTGTTTCCATAGCCACCAAGTCTGTATCCGATAACTGGGTTCAGGGGAAATCAAGGAAAATACTTAATTATTTGTACCTGTATGACTTACTTTGCTAAACCAAGTTGGTTTATTTTTTCAGTTTTACTGCGTTTAAATTATATTTATGTTTTTTTGTTTTTTTATGTAGGTTTTAACAGTGTAACAGTAAATAATTAAAGTTCAAAAAACTTACTATCTTACAAAATGCAAGTTGTGTATTAAGAGATACCTACGTATGTAAATAACATGTCACACAAAGACCGTTACGAGATTGAAATTACGTTGTCAGGATATAAATGGTTGTCAATGTGGGTTTCAGATAAACCATATCATTTTATTATTTATTGTTTCTGATTATTTTTAACAGCACACACATTTCCAGGCATAAAAAATACACGACAAATGAACATAACGCTACTAGTATGCTTATCGACAAATGAAATACTAGTAGCGGTTGTCAACCCGAACGCATAAACTTCTATGGCGAACTGCCGGCCAGAGTTTCCCAAACTGCGGAGTAACACCCCTGACATTGTATGGTAATTGCTTGTATGTTATATGTTATGTTAAACAACCCTGAACCTGTTCCAGAGAAACACAATTTAGTTTAGCTTCGAAGTTTCACACGGCAATTATGCTGACATTTGATATCTCGAAAATGTTATTCACAGAGCTGAATAACAGGACCAAGTATAACTACAACGGACTTTAGAGTTTCAACTTAAAAAACATTTCCGCCAAGTTATAGAAGATACTTATTCAAAGTGTTCGAGAAAACTTGTATAAAGGTAACTTATTAACGTGAATGAGAACGTTTCATAAAAAATAAAAAGGAAATTTCACACCTGTATCCTTGAATTATAGGTAAAATTAGGGTACCCACAATTTATCAAAAACTTATTTAACAGATTTCACCTGTGGTCTGGCGGTCCGGCGTCGAACTTGCCTTCTTGGGGCCCCGGGATAGATCCCCGGGTCGGGCAACAAAAAAATTAGAAAATGCATATTTTAAATTTTGTAATAAAAATAACGAAGCCCGGATTGGATATGTGCCCAGTTGGCCATAGATTTGCCACCTATCACATTGTGTTAGTGTGTTTGGCTAGTCGTGGGTGCCCTGGTTGTGTCTCCGCCTACTCCTTCCGTGATATAGGCGTGAAGGTAGTTTACATATTAAACATTTTCTCCGTGTCTGTTTTGGACCTCGGTATAAAATAGACCAACTACCATCTTATACGGAACTCGTAAGAGGTAAGCAAAGTCCAAATAAGTATCCGAATAAAATTAATAAATTTGCAATTTTCTGCCAAAAAAATGTATACATATTATGGCGTAACAAAACAGGCAAAATAGTGCGCTGATAATGAATTGGACGCGCCGAAAGCTAAAACTCCCAAATATATCCAGCTCCACACAACACACACCACTAAACTGTTTTATTAGCACCAACAATACATACACTACTAAAAATTTAACGTACGTTTCGCTCCGTAACCGAAGCATCATCAGAAGAATTCGACTGCCCTCCACGAAGGTCGAGCAGACACAGGTAAGCAAAGGTTGAATAAGTCCTTACTAACAAGATCACTGAGCAGCAACTTGCCAAGGTAGGGATCCACCGCCTTACATATTCCTGTCGCCATAATCACAGTATCGTGATCCGGTCCAAAGGTTGGGGTAGCCGGTAGACTTGCATATACGCCTAACATCCTTGCACGCAGGGTAACAACGTACCTGTAACATCTACGGTGTCTATAGCCTACGGTTATACCTTAGTAGTTTTTATATTATTGGAAGGCAAACAAGCAGATGATCACGCCACCTAGAGACACCTAAGGTGGTAATGGTGCGTTGGCAACCTGAGGCCGGGATGTTAGGCCTCTAGCAAAATTAAGTTTTCCGTCTACCTTACCCTCCTTATTATGAGAGTCACGTGATTGAACTGCAATTTGTAAAGTGATTTGTTGATTTTGTTACTTTAGTGTAAGTTAAAGTTAGATTTAGTTTGTATTTTTTTCTAGTCTATAACGTAGTTACGTTATAGACTAGTATTGAAACTATTACTATAAATTCTAGTTTCTTTCGCCGGATCGTCCCAGTGTGTGGCCGCGATTCCGATCCGGTGGTATTTTATAAAAATGTCGACGCGCACAAGTACCACCTGTATGGTACATGTGAACAAAGATTTTTCTGATTATGATTCTGATTCTTGCTCGTTTTCTGTTTCCACAAAAAAATAAACCAATTCGTGGTTATTTTTTGTGTAAATATTTTTTTAATATTACAGCTTTTTATTTCAATTAACGTAGGAGGTTTACTCAGATAGTTTTTAAATACATTTAAATAGTTTTAAGCCTTTTAAATGAAACAGAAACCGGGTGCGATTAAATTACAGGAAATTCAAGCACACAAAGTAGTGCTATTATTCAATTACGATGAATTAGCTTCAGACATTTCAAAGGAAAACTTTACATAAAAGCCAATGAGAGCCAAAGAAAAATTCTCTCTATTAACTTCATAGTACAAGCTTTAGAGAGTGAACAAGAAGCCAGTGAAGCTCACTAGAGGATTTATAAAATTTTATGAAAGCATTAACACAATCAACTTTCACAACGCGCATTTTTAGATGTTTTTATTGATAAATAAATAATATTCACCAATGTTTTATAGATAATTTATTAATTAGTTTTCTTAATCAAAAAACTGTCAACGAAGGACTTTATCTTTCAAAAGTTTAGGCAAGGCTCATTACCAGATTCTAAAATACATACTATCTTCACGCCCATATCCCCGAAGTGGTAGGCAGAGACACATCCAGGGCACCCACGACTAGCCGAAGATACTAAGTCCCACAATGTGATAGGTGCCAAGCCTATCGTCAACCGGGCACATATCCTTATATTAGAAAAACCCAATTTTCTTTCTGTTGCTCGCCCCGGGATTCGAACCTCATGCAGTCAAGTCCAACAACTGAACCGCTAGACCACAGAGGCGATTATAACAAATTAACATTATAAAAAATGTTTAACCAATTTCTACTGCCATGAATTATGCTTCATAAGGCACTATTTCTTTTTAAAAAGTAAAAAAGCCGTGAACAATACATTTAATTTTGCAATGCAGTTTTTTTCATCACATCAAAGCAACCATACCATTAAAAAATTCGTCACCTATTTGTTCTCCGAAGCTTTGTCAAAAGGAATAAAAATCCAATTGAAGATTAATAAACGTAAGATAAAATTTTTGTATCACACAAATACTTAAGTGAAATTTAAACATTTTTTACAAATGTGTACTCAATGTGTATTATTATGAAATTTTGACTTTTACTGAGTCACTAATTTTGTTTGGTTTAACTTCTTAAAAACCAACTGGTTGTATATTTTGTGTAAAAAGAAACCGGTTGGCTTGCTTTAAATAATTAAAACTTACTAAAATTAGTGTTAGTGTTAGTTTTATAACAATTGCAAATGTTTACCCATTACCAAAGGTATTCAATATAAACACTACATACTTTTAGATGCGATTCCAAAAACTATCACATTAACAAGCACAGGTTCACAAAACAATGGGTTAGTAATATCCGTTCAAAACCAGCACTGTTCACAAAGTTCGCACGGTTCAAACTTGCGGTTTAGGAACCGGGACGCGTACTCGGGATGCAAGCCGACGTGTCACTGGTCGGTGGTGGCCCCGCCCGCCCGCCCTACGCGCTACGACGCCTGACTCAAACTCTACAATAATACTAAAACATTCAAAATCATCACATTTTCACTAATTTTCAAGATAGAAAATATGTTTAACTAAATGAAAGTACACTAACTTCCTTCAAAATGATATAGATACTAGGTGCTATTTAGTTTCCCGCCAGAACCCTTTGAGATATCTATACAAATATCATCCTATCTTTCAACTTTCATGAAATTTGTAAAATTCACAGTTTATCTAAAAAAAACGCGATACCAGTTTTTACTGTATAAGAGTAATAAATAATAGATCGAGCAGAATGTATTTTCGTATTCTGTTCATAAAAAGGAAAATTTTATGTATATGGATTTTTATTTATTTATGATATATACATATATGCCGTTTTGATCGATGACTTATTGCCATCTTATGGATGGCATGATCCCATTCCTGTACAATTTTTTTGAATTATGATTGAAAAAATCTGACAGGTAGTGTTCACAGTGTTCTTTTGAGATTGCCGAAACAAATAAAAATCTGATGAGGTCAGAGCTATACGAAGGATGCAGCAACACATTCCAGCTAAGCTCTTTTAATTTTTGTACTAAAACTTTAAAATTTATCGTATTTCTTAGTCACATACCTTCATTTTGCTTGCTTGAAAAACAATTGAAAAATGGCGGGAACTAGTTTCTTTATTATTATTATTTTTAAAGTCAATTTGTCCCTTTCTGGGGCCAGCTAAGATCTTTAGGCCATGCTGCCACGTCTTCCGTATTAATTAATTTTTATTGTCTTTAGTCACATGACTTCCGTATTAATTAATTCTTATACAGTCATTAGTCATTATTTACAAAATCACGTCGGGGTCTTGATTAAAGCGGTGGTCACTTTACACAAGCTAACTTTGGGAGATTTGGCGGCAGCGAGGAATTTCACGATACAATAATTTCTTCATGATTATTTCATTTGTGTACTTTCACTGAACAAAATTAAACTAATTTTACTCAAAATTTACACTAAATTCAATAATTGTGAAAAAATTACGACCATCTTCATTCACGGTGGCGCCAAAACTCCTCAGGTTTTTTTTTTCTAATTTTATCCCAGTCTTGGAAAGGCAAAGGATCTGTGTCCATACGTCCACGTCTTCCGTATTAATAAACCTTTTTCTTGTTACATAATATATTCAATTTATATCTTCCGTATTAATTCTTTATTTCAGTCATTAGTCACTATTTACACAGTCTTGTCTGGGTCTTGAGTAAAGCAGTGGTTTCGTTACACAAGCTCGTTTATGAGATTTGGCGGCAGCGAGAAAATTCATGATACACTAATTTTTTCATGATTATTTCATTAGTGCATTTTCACTGAACAAAATCAAACTAATCCCCACCAAAATTAACCAATTTTACTCATATTTTACACTAAATTCAATAATTGTGAAAAAATTATGACTATCTTCATTCACGATGGCGCCAAAACTCTCAGGTTTTTTTTTATTTATTGCATCTACAGAATGTCACATTTAAAATAATATCAAAACCAGCCAGTTACAAACAGTACAGCCAAAGAGGTTTGGTTACTAACGACACATTCAAAATACAAAAATACTTTTGCCCCGACGTATTGTAACATATGAGCATAATAGACAGCGTATATTTAGAAAAAGGCATATTCAAATGTAATTATAACCATTTTACAATTTTAACATTTGTATTCGATTGTAATGTGCTATTTATGAAATGTACCTAATAAATCAAAACATAGTAAATGAATTCGTAACTGAAAGGTTTATTTGTCGAAGTATCGCCGAATAGAATTTGTGAAATTGCTAATTAAGGAAAATTTATTCGTCAAAATGATTCTTTAGGCGAGTAATAATTGGCATTATTGAATTTCGGCCTATTGTGATAAATTCTACTTCCAAAATTAATATAATTAAGTCAGGCAAAAAGTTTGAGAGGAAGTATCACATTCCTAGATGAGGAACTCATGGGCTTAAAAATATTTCTAAAGCTTTATTTATGTATTAGTCTAAGCTTTATAACAATTTAAATCCTCGAATTCTTATATTTGAAAATTTCTATTTACACTTACTTTCACTAAATTTTAGAACGTAATAGTTAATATACCTAAATATTTCAACAAATATAACAAATGAACTGACGTTTTGTTGTTGTTTATTCTACTTATATCATAAATGTGAAAGTTTGTATGTTTGTTTGTCCCTCCTTCACGCAAAAACTGCTGAACCGATTTTCATGAAATATATTTCTGTGAGGCTATTAACCACGCAGGCAAAGCCACGGTCAACAGCTAGTTTTAAATAAAAAGAACAAAGGTTTTAAATATTTTTTTCAATGAAAAAATATTTAATTTGTGTTTTGTACATTGTTCGAGTTCGTTAAGATTTAAATATACATCGATACATCTATACAAATAAATAAAATTTGAATATCTGTCTGTAATGTTAGAATAATCACTTTTCACTTCGTATATACCAAATTCTCCTTTTTTACAGCTGTTGCTAATCTTAGCAGCAGCTGGAGCAATGTTAACTAGACTTTCACGAACAGGAAGGTAGGTGACAGGTTATTGAATATTTCAGGTAGCTTCTATTTGAAAATGTTAAATTTCACAGTAAGTAAAAAAAAAGAACATGTTTTTAAACAAAAAGAACTAATGTTCTTGATGTTTATTTAAATTAAAATATTTGTTCAGTTTTGTAGATTGTAAACAGAAGTTCTTTATTAATAATAGCAACCTAATTGGATAACAAGTAGCTTGAACAACAAAAACTCATGTAGGAAAATATCAAACCATTTAAAATTTACTAGTCGCAGAATGTTTGTAGAAACAGCTTTAGGCCGTCTGTGCCTGGAGTGCCTTCAGGGTAAACATAACATTGATCATATTCATTTCGTTACACGCTTTACTAATTACTTATTCATATAAAGAAGTTTTGCTAGTAAATAGATTTTTTACAATATGATAGGATGATAGGCCTCGAGCAAAAGTTTACAGGCTTCCTTATTCTCCGAACCGGAACACGGCAACAGCAAGCACTGACATTATGGCGGCAGGAATAGGTAAGCGTATTTCTCTATTGTTGTATTCTCTATTGTATTTCTGTTGGTAACTGGAGATAGCAAATATAAAACACATTATTTGACAGCTATTTGATGCACACTTTTCCATTTTGAGTCGGCCACTGAGATACACAATCAGCACCCAGTTCCTTATCATCCTTGCATTCGGATTAAAAATAAAATGTTTTCCTCGGTCATCACGAGGACCAATTTGCTAATACTTTTGTTGTAAATTATAATCAAGAGGGGGTTTTTATTAACAAAAAATTTCAAGTAAATTACAAAACGTAAAAATTAATTATTTATAGTTCATACAGGACAATCTGTTGGGACGGCTAGTATTATAAAATTGTGCATAATATGGCCCATTAACTTTGGAAAACGTTTCACTAATAGTAAGCAAAAAACTTCGAGAAACTCTGACTTAAAGAATTTTTCTAGAGGTTTCTTTTACATATAATCGTACCTTGCCTAATCGAATGGCGTATTCTTTTAAAACGGCAAATATGAAACGCTTAAGTACAAAACTTAGGAATTACTTTAAAACCATGCCAAAAGATATTTGCTGTCCAATTTACCTACAAAAAAACAAATAACGGCTATGGTTTACTGGCTTTAAACGCATTCTTTTAGCCGGGTAGTCGGCGCCGCATATTTTATACAACCAACAGGTGAAATGGAGTCTGAAAGTTATATGTAAATCGACTTTTCAATATCAATTATTGAAATTAATCGTACTTTAATTTTTGTTTAAAAATGCAAATGTTATTAAAAGTGACACAAGAAAGGTAAAACAGTTTTTTTGTCCCTGGACAAATTACACAAATTGAATCTAACCCCAAAGTTAGCAAATTATGTATTATGTACTAATGGTCAATTAAACTATTACATAAAATACCTAAAAAGATAACAGTATACATTTAATAAAAACATGTAGACCCAAAAATACTGCCATCTCAATATTTATCACGCAAATGGCTGCCTCCGTCAGGAATTGAACCCGTGCTTCACGGTTGCCAGTAACATTAGGCACTTACGCTAGCACCTTGACTAACAAAACAGTCACTGTATGTATGATATAATTGATATTTTATTTATTTGAAAGCAGCATTTGTATACATAAATTGAAAATTCAGAAAGTAAACAGAAAACATATTGAATTTATTACAACAACTTAATAAAATATTAATAGCTATAATCAGGCAAATTTATGATTTAGGCCTAATACTATACCTATTACAGTTAAAATAACTCTCTTTGTTGTTTTTCTTATATGTTCTTGTTGTTTTTATATGTGTGTATATTTTATACTGTATCTTTCTATTACACTTTTATGTATAAAGTACTAGCTTGATTACAATGTGAATAAACACTAAGGTTGAATTCTCAACTCATACATTAGTCAGCTTATTTGCGTAAAACCTAAATGAGGTTGTTAATTAAGTGTTTTAGTTTCTCGTGATTTTGTTTTCACATTAAATTCCAGGAGAGTTTATTGAAGTTTAGAGAGAAAAAGTCACGTCTACTTCTAGAGTAAGTCATTAAAATCCACTGACACTTTGACCAAAGAACGTTTAGCAAAACATATTACAAACATAAATACACTTTTGTATTTATTCAGTAGATGTAGTTATCTTATCTGTTCTTTTTAATTACATTTTTCTCTATCTTGGATTTTATTCAAAATAAGTTTTTATATGTTTTATATGATTCTTTTGTTAGCGTTCTACGTCTACAACAACGTAATAAAAACCCTTCTGATGCGTTTAAAATGTCCGTATATATAATTAAAAAATAGGATATAATAAATCAATATCCTTCTAAAACACATACATATATTTTCCTTGCAACGATTTTCTAATCTTAATTAAAAAAAGAATAAAAAAGTATACCGTAAGTTACCGCCTCGTTGGTCGAGTGGCTAGCGTACACGCTTAACTACATCGACCAATCGCGAGGCTCGGGTTCGATTCCCGACTGGGGCAGGCATTTGTGTGATGAACAATTAGATTTCTGCATTTCCAGATCTGGGTGTTTAATAAATTTATTCTGGTATCTATTTAAGTATTTATATGTGTTAGTATCGTTGACTAACACCCATAACATAAGCATATTATTTACTTACTTTGGGGTTAGATTCAATTTGTGTAACTTGTCCAGGAATGTTTATATATTATACGTTTATCTTCATGCCCATAATCTTATATTAATTAGAAATGGAAATAATAACCCTGACATCAAAAATCAACAACATATGAGTTACATTACATAAGAACTATTTCGAACATCAGTTTTCAAACAAAAAAGTGCGCACCGAAAACCGTCCATCCGTTCAAAAATTATGAAGCCACAGACATACACACACAGTCACCTCAAACTTAAACACCCCTCTTTTTCCGTCGGGATTAATTAATTAATAATAAATAATAACGGACTTTTCAGCCACCGGATATTATACAGTGTTATAAGTTTCACTTCTCCCAAGTGATCCAAGTTGTTACTTAACAAGGCCATGTTGTTTACGTAGTTCAAGTTTTAAACTATTAACTACTGTATGGATTACAATCAAGTGTCAAATAAACAATATCCATACTAATATTATAAATGGAAAAGTCCATCTGTCTGTTACACTTTTACGACTAAATCGCTGGACCGATTTGAATGAAATTTAACGTACATATAATTATTATAGATTCGAGGTAAAACGTAGGCTACTTTTCTTTCAAAAATGGAAACGGAATGAAAGTTTGTGTGAAACTTATCAGTGGTATTATTCTGTGGGCTTATTCTTTTAATAATTTTAAACGGCTTCTGTGATCTACGGTCCGGCATCGGGCTCGAGTTCTTGAGGTCCCAGGTTCGATCCCCGGGTCGGGCAATGCACAATAGGCACATCCCGGCCACTGGACGCAACGCAACGGTAACATCTATGGCGCATATAAGCCACGGATGTCTCTCAGCATAAGAAGAACCTTGTGCTTATTTGCTGACGTCTAACAACAAAGTACTGCTTTTTTTCAAATATAAACCTGGGTATACTCATTTCTTTTCTCTTTAGAATATGTTTAACAATCCAATAAAATTACCCATAGCATATTACAACAAAGTCGCTGCCCGACCCTATATATGCTTAGATCTTTAAAACTACACAACGGGTTTCGATGCGGTTTTTAATAGAGTGATTTAAGAGAAAGATTTATATCACTACATAGTTTAAAACAAAGTCGCTTTCTCTGTCCCTGTGTCCCTTTGTATGCTCAAATTTTTAAAACTATGCAACAGATTTTGATGCTCTTTTTTACTAGATAAAGTGTTAGAAGAGGAAGGCTTATACGTATATTTTATAACCGTGCGAAGCCGGGTCGGGCCGCTAGTTTGCTCATATAATACAAAATATGGATATTAGTTTACAAAACAAACTTTAGAACCATGTCTCAGCTTGGCTCTTCGCACAAAACGATATCGGATCTTCGATCTTATGTGGAACGATGGCAGACGGATCGCTATGTAATTTGGTTTATGTTAGAGATCTATCACACTTTGCTTTACTTGGAAGTACATTTTTTAAGTGAAAATTAATTAATTAATGTTTTTCTTTAAAATTTGTGGTAATTAATTAAATGAATTACTTTGCTATGGTTGGAAGTACATTTTTTAAGTGTAAATTATATAGATTTTTTTTTCCTTTAAAATTTGTGGTAATAAATATTTCAGCATGTATTACACAAATTGGTCTTACCCTAAAGTAAGCAAATTACACGCTTGTATTATGAGTGTTAGATAACGGTACTTATAACATACAAATACATACATAGATATTGGAATAAATTTAATAAACACCCAGGCTTGAAAATTATCATATCGATGTTAATCACAAAAATGCTTAAGGAATCAAACCTGAGCCTTGTAGTTGGTCGGTGAAGTTACGCGAGTACGCTAGCCCCCTCGGCTAGCTTTGACTGCGTTAAATTGAGATGTAAGCTATCCTATCTTTCAAGTTGGATCAAAATACACCCGGTACGAAAATTTTATTAAATCGGTGAAGTAGTTTAGGAGTCTAATAACAAAATAAAGATATTTGAAAGCGATCAAACGCATAATTACGTAAATTAAGTAATAAATAAAGAGAAAACCAAGAAAAACGTAAGTCAGACAAAAGTAGCTTTATTTTACATTACGCGAAAATTGTCAAAAACGTTTTTGATATTTCCTGTAACAGCACTTCCAGCATTCATTAGTTGAGGCAGCTCAGAATCAACGACGCGAAAATTTTAAGCTAATGGTGTAGGAGTATCAGATTTTATACAGAACTATCTGCTGCCCGCGGCGTTGTTCGCGTGGATAACGGTCCCACGGGAACATTTTTTCGAGATAAAAGCTTTCGTATGTGTTAATCAAAGTTACCTTCTATGTGTGTGCCAAATTTCATGAAAATTAGTTTAGCGTTTATTGCGTGAAGAAGTAACAAACAAACATAAAAACTTTCGCATTTATAACATTAGTAGGATTAAACAAACAATAGCGATATAAAAAACTGTGTTTAAAATAAACTATCAACTCTGTGATCTAGCGGTCCGGCATTGACTCCTTGAGGTCCCGGTTGCAAAGTTCGGGTCGGCTAACAAAAAAATGTGTATTTTCTATTTCCTAATATATAGCGTATTGTGTTCAAAAGTACCTAAAATGACATATACGATACTGATTTCCAATTCGCTTAACATCGAGATTTGAGATTAAACCTACAGACACATGTTCTGACGCGAGTTTAACATTTTTGAGCCATCACAAAATGTACACAAAACCCTTGAAAAAGTATTTACTTCAAAACAAACACACAGAAGATTATCGAATGATGATACACATCGCCAATAGACTTTCAGGAAACCTCATTACTTTCTCTAACAATAATTAAATTAATCGAAGTATTAATATACAATTCATATAATAGGCTATTGTGTCCATGTTATTGTCTGATTTTCCTCAAATCGGAAATGATTTACGATCTTATCAATACTGTATGAATAGATACGATCTCTATGGCAGTGTGATCAACGTACATGCCACTTGTCGTTAAACAATGAGGCTAGGGTTCGATTCTCGATATTATATAACATGTCTGGATTTAATATAATACACATTTTAGTAATTATTAATGTCTTAGGAGAATATCGTATCGTATACGACGTGCAGTCTCTACTTTGTAACCCAATTTGAATAAACTTCCTGCTACCTACCACTTAGCAAATGAATACGAAACTATTTAAATTTACTCAATTATGAAACCTATACCCGTAGTTTTTGGTCAAAGTAGGGCAACTTGCAACAAGTGCATTATAATCCAATCAAAGACGTGTTTCATTTTAAAAAAATATTTACTAGTAGGCAGTTACGTAATATTTGTAAACGATTAACTATTACCATTAACACACGCTCACTTTCACACACATGCCCAATGCGACTGTGTGTAAAAATACTGAGCAAAAAGTGATAAGAGACAGAAACTTAGAAGTTTAAGTGACTAAAGCACTAGTATTAGTAAAGCAAGCAGTTCAGGATTGCTCCTTACAGAAACAAGCACATACAGACATTGAGCATTAATAAAATTCTCTTCTTTTTGTTACAAAAAGCTTTTCTAAAGAAAACATTCAAAATTGTGAAGATTAGCATATTTTTAGGGCCTTAACATCATGTAGGTAAAAATAATGTGTTATTATTATACACCAGCTGTGTCCCGTTTTGGGGTAAAAGGATTCTATACATTAATTCTACGTTCAATCTATTCGTATACCAGTATCTATGTAAATTCGCCCAGCTGTTACCGCGAGATTACATTACTTACGAATTAGTAATATGTTACAATCCTAGGGCATTAAAATAAGAAAAGCTGGAGACGAAAACACGACTGAGAAACTGTGGTCTGAGATGGATCTAACAAAGCCGATACACGAAGTTGGCATTCAACTTCGTGTAGCAGCAAATCCAAAAATCCTATTTTTTGATCCTTTTTAAATGAAAAGTAAGCTTCGTTTAGAAATCCCTACCACGGCTATATACCATGAAGAATAAATACAGCGCATGTTATCTTTAATTGAAATCCCACTAATATTATAAATGAGAAAATTTGTATGTTTGTTTGTTACTCATTCACGCAAAAATTGATAAGCCGATTTTCATGACATTTGGCACACATATAGAAAACCGTTACAATAATTAAAACGATGTCGTTTTAATTTTAAGTTTAAGCATCTTACTTGAAACAGAGAAAAGCCTATCAAAATTCTTCTGTTAGTTTTTCTATGATTTCTATCAAAGAGAATAATCGACTAAAAAAAATAAAATAATAATTTTTGACTCGAAAGCGTCCAGTAATCTGTTTTAATTATTTCCTCAAAATTAACTCGGGTATTATGGAACAGAAATGAAGATAATATATAGTCTAAAATAAATTGGTTATTGGCCGACCCGTGTCCACTTTATGGGTAAAAATTGTTGCATTTCACCACCATATTTCCGATTTAATTTAGGTATTACGTTATTTTTCACTTATTTATTTATTCAACAAACAATTATATGACCATGATTTCATATAAACATTATATTTCATACAAACATTAGTCCCATATATATGTATGTATATATGTGGGTTATGTATGTATAAGGGGTTGTTTTTTTAAAACAAGTAGCCTTTGAACTGGGGTATTTACCTATGTAATGCATATCAAAACTTATCACAATTGATTCAGCGGTTTAACCATGACTAAACTAAACTAAACAAAAACTAAACAACAGACAAACTTTCGCATTAATAATATTAGTAAGGAAATCGGCTAAAATGTTAACTTTCTGTTGGTAAAATAAAATATAACCGTATCAGTATTTTTGACGATTACCAGATAAAGAAAGTCAGAAATCTTGAAAAAAAATCAATCAGAAATATTATCTCATTATAATATTAGTAAAGATTTTGCTGGAGTTTGATTTTTGAAAAGTTTATAACTTTTAAAATATAATAGCACTGAATAAACTAAAAGTATCCAAAGCGGTATGCTAATAAAATGTGAGGAAAAGAAAGTGATTTTTATAACTTATTACGATGAAATTTCATTGAGAGTTAACGAGAAAACTATTAAATATGTTTGGTATTACTGAGAAAAAAGCTATAGCAAGTATAGCTATAGATATTATAAATACGAGTATTATAACTATAGATATAGTTTAAAAATGTTCAATAAAGGCACAATTTGCAAAAAACTAGCAGCTGTAACAGATACAAAGAACGATAGTATTTACGCCAGTATTATTCAAATACAAGAGCAATAAGTATTCGCAGTCGGTGACAGAAACTAGAGCGTTTATAGAAAATATATCACAAACTATGAAAAATGTTATTGCATACTCCCGAAATTTTATTACTTCATATTCTCTACAGCATACAAATTACAGCTAAAACATAAATTCCGCTAAGCTGATTCATATTGTATTCTGCATTACCTCGAAGCTTTATTGAAGAAAACTTCATCCACATTTAAAAGAATATTTTAAATCTAATTAGAAAATCTGCAGATTTTAGCTCTTCTTGAATATTTAAGTCTAGAAATGGCTTTATTAAGTTTACAGCTCTTTGGAAATTATCGCTAGCGCTGTTAAAATACCTTTAAAACATCACTAAACCGAAAATTGCTAAGTGTTAAATTAATATAAGAAAAATGGTTGCATGTACATACGCGTATGTTGTATGTACGCGTACGCGCGTGAGAGGTTAAAGTTGATTATGACATTATTAAAAAAAAATATAAAAATATATACTATAATACATACTATAACATATATACTAGGTGGTAGAGTTTCGCAGCGACTCGCCCGGATTGGTACCACCGCCTTACCTATTCCTGCCGCCATAACGTCATGACGTGTTCCAGTTCGGAGGGTAAGGTAGCCGGTAATCTTACTTTTGCTCGAGGCCTATCATCCTGACCTCAGGTTGGCAACGCACCGTTACCATCTTTGGTGTATCTAGGCGGCGTGAATTTCTTACCATCAGGAAATCCGTCTGCTTGCTTGCCTTCCTATAACATAAAAAAAAAATACAATGAAAATTATATAAGTTGCACTTGTATGAAACTAAAACACGTGTGTGAAGGTACCAACACGTTTCTAAAGCAGGCAACTTCATGGTGTTACTTTTGTGTTACAGATGTGCGCGCATCTGAAAATTTTACTTTCATTCCTTATTGATAACTCGTCTAAAGGAGTATTTAACTTCAATAACTTTACCAATATGGCTCATATTCTTGTAGAATATATAAATCACACAAAATATTAATACTTTGTACATCATAAGGACAGCTTACTTTAAATAACTATTACAATATTTCAAGTACAGTTACGCCTAATATCGAAAATGTCAAAGTCTAATAATGTGTATATTTAAAACTACATTAACTCTATTAATATAAAACTATTGGCAGTCACACCCTCTGTACATAGGACGAACAAAATTCATTGGGCTAATCTTCTTTAAAAAATCATGCAAATACTTATAATAAAAATATCACTTTAAGAACATAATATAAAATTTAAATTAAAATTTGGTCAAATAGGGTCGTTTTTAAACATATCATATATCAGTCCATACATTTTTGAAAATTATACCTAAGTATTTTTTTAAAAACCTCATTTACACTATTTTTTAACTATGATTTTTTTTATTGTTTATTCAAGTATTTGCCCTGTGCTTTGGTTATATTTCTACAGTTTTTTAAAGAAAGAAGAAATTTCGCCCCATACAAGATTTGAACCTGTAACCACGAAAGGTTATGCCAACGAATGCTCTAACCATTTGAGCTATTGAGGATTCAAGTCCGTGTCTAGAAATATGATTTTGTTATCTTTGCTTAATTTCTTTTAAAGTTCATGACTGCCTCCGAATATCAAAGATATTTTTAAATCTTAATTAGAAGAAACTCGTTCGGGTTTAAATGCAGCCTGTGTATTTTTACAAATTTTAACGTACTCTTAATATAAAAATAACCATGCTTGCAAATATAGAAACATGTTCATTTATAATTTTATATAAAATAAATCATATTCTATCTTTTTCCGCCGCCTAATATAGAGAGAACATGAACAACGGTATTATACTAAATTATCCCCGTACGTTCATATTACGTAAGCGCTAAATTAAAAAGCTATATCATTGCAGAGCAAATTAATTTCATTTATAGCTAGGTAAGACAACAAGCATCCTCACCGCGGAGTAAGTGGAAACATCGTAGACAAATTATTGTGCAATAATGAACATAGCTATTATAAAGCTTTTGATAGCTTGTATACATTATGTGATATCAAATTGCGAGCATGCATACAGGCCTAGGATGCGCCCGTGACAATGTTAGTTATAGTACTCCTTCGAAACGGCTTTACCATTTTTCATAAAATTTTATATGCAAGTTCAGTAGGTCTGAGAATCGGCTACGATTTTTCACACCCCTAAGTGATGAGGGTTACATACCCCAAGTTTTTACTAAAATCACATTTAAAAAAAAGCAGGCAAACCGGCAAAATTCTGCCGGGTCAGCTAATTACATATAGTACAGTCGTTTATGTCTAGACCTAAATAGGCTGCAGAAGTAATCTATTCAGCTTAAATAGCGGTCCATTACACCAATCGCTTGTCAGATGTTTCCTTAGCTGGAACAATACGCTCCACGGTTTTTGTCCTGCCGGACACTCCTTACCAGTATTTCAAAGGAAGAATGACACGCAATACGGTGTATAGAGGTAGGTACTGTTTCCGCCGAACAAACAATAGCTTTTCCGATTCAGGGTACCGTAAACGTAAGATATCGGTTTCGTACAAAGCCTACGTTTATCAGATCAGGGAATAAGTTTTATTTTATTTTGTTTGTATGTAATCCTACAGTGTTTTAAAAATAATTTCAATAACAATTTGAAACATGAAATTCTTATATTGTCTTCACACCAAGTCCCTTATTTAGTAGACACAAAGTGCCGATTGCCAAATGTCACGATCCTTGCAAATCTGCCTGGCTTCCTCACGTCGATTTCAGAGACTCTTCACACCACTCTCGGATAAAATCCGAGTGATTTGATCGTGGAATGTCAATCTAGGTTTCCCTGGGTACCTACATATATTCAAATTCGCATTGTGTGTCTGTATTGTTCTGTCAACATTATTTACCGTTTTATTACCTATTAGGATGAAGAATTCAGTTTTGCAAATATTATTTAGGGATATACGAATGTGTAGGTTCGATATTTAGACTCGGTTTAAGGCCTAAATAATTAAATGCCTAAGTAAATCGCAACGAAATATGGTTGTGTGCTATGGCATGAAATATGGTATAATCTATGGCCCTATGAAACGCGACTTTTTATCCAGACCGCTCAATTAGTGAGGGAGCTTCATATGCTTAAAAACAAAATGTCTTTTATACTAACCACTTACATTCAAACAACATCTAAAAAAATATCTTATTTCAAGGGACTTCACCTAAGAACGATCTCAAGCTTAAAATAAATTTAAAGCATAATAAATAATATGACTTTCGAAAAAAAAACTTTTCACCCGTAGAAATTTAATGATGTCATAGACATACACATGGACAAGCTTGAAATCATGAAGCTATAGACTACTATTGGAGGTTACACTCTTAACAAAGAACTGATATAATTAACAAATATTGCTAATAATAATAAGCAGATATACAATGCGAATGTGGATGGATGTATGTACCCCGGGAGACCAAGGCTGACATTTCACGATCAGATCAATCTGATATTATCCGAAGGTTGTGTCAAGAGGGACAGTAAGGGACTTGGCGTGAAGATATGTATGTATGTATGTATATTGCTTATTTACTCTAGTATACCGATCTCTATTTCATTTTCACTTTGTTATTGATATCACAAAACTTAGAAAGAGAGTTCGGTACACTAACGACTGAGTCAGAAGTCTTTGGAAATAAAATCAGAAGCGTAACCTCCAATAGTAGATAGACTATGGCTTCATGCTTCAAATACAGAACCCCGTTTTATGACAAGTTACAAAATATATATGTATATATAAAGTAAGACTCCTTCTTTTTTAATTTTTGACATAAGTGTTAGCGTCTGCCATTAGACAAGTTCAAAACAGTAAAATTTCAAAAAAGGAATCTACCAAAAAGTTGAATTATTTAAAAACTGTTACTGACATAAAAATGAGCGCAAGTGAGTTGGAGTACGAATGAATGAAAATTATAGAGATCTGATTGAACTTCCGATCCTTTTTATATGTTCAATTTACTGCGGAGCGTTTTTATTTGATTTACATACACGCTTTCATATATTTAATTTAAGGTCAATGGCCTCTGTATATAAAATGTCCTTGACTGTGTAAGTTAATAAAGAGAATTTACTTTTCTACGCAGTAATTTTAGTATTCGGAGGGTACTTTATCTTATATATTTATTACTTTACATTTTCTTAAACTGCTGAACTTTTTTTATAGTTTTCTTATACAAAAGGGTTGTTTGGTAGATATCGCTTTGTTTAGCAACTAGCTTCCGCCCGCGACTCCGTCCGCGCGAATGCCGGTCTAAAACTGAAAAAAAACTGAAAAATTAACATTTTTTTTTTACGTATTTTTCCAGGATAAAAAGTATTCCATTTTATGCCCAAGATATTAAGGTATAATTATACCAAGTTTCATCAAAATCGAACCGTTAGTTTTCACGTGATGCCTGAACGTATAGACAGACAGACAGACAGACAAAACAGTTTTTTAATCACATATTTGGGTTTGGTATCGATTGGTACCAGTAACACCCCCTGCTATTTATTTTTTCAATATTTTCAATGTACAGACCCTTCTACAATTTCATTATATGTATAGATAAGACCACCTTTAATTGTCTACTACAAACTATAAATTTACGTTATTGATAATACTTATTTATATTTACTTTTTGTAAGTTTGATTGCGCATAACAAAGAGTTTATTCATTCACACATTCATACTTTTGTTTGAAGAGAATGCCCGATACTTTTCTATTGCATTGCAGATAGTATGAGGCAAACGTTGGTTTTTATCACTAACACCGTGTCTGAGACTAGCAGCAACGATTCGCTGGGATATTTTCAACTAATTGATTATTACTCATGCCATATTCATTTCAGAATCGTTTTGCTATCTTTCGAAAAAATATATCAAATCCTGACATGGGCCCTAACGAAATAGTTTAAGTCAGTTTTTGCAGTTTTACTGTGCTCAATTATTCCATTATAAAGGCGATTTTGATTTTGTTTTTCATCAGAAAATTCATCTTCTTTTCAGCTTCTAATGCTCTAAAATTACGTACAATTTTTCAAAAATGACATAATGTAAAAAATGTGACAATTGGAAAATGTTTCTGAGATTTTACACATTCTCTAGTTCTATCACTAGACGTTTATTATTATTAGACTTATTGTTATTAAATTTATAATACAAGTTGTTTACGACCCCACTTAAGATCATTTATATTACAACACCGCAAATGTGATTTTTTACAATTATTTTTGAATTCATTAGATAGAAAAGTAATCAGTACTTATCGTAATAATAATTGTTTGAATCCGCCAATCAAAGGTAACAATAACGATAATTTCTGCTCAGCACAAACTAAACTTTTTTTGAGCGTATTTTTCCTAAGAAACAGAAACTGAAGAAATAAAACATTGTAATTTTTATTATTATCTTATTACTCCGTATATATCAACTCGTTACTTTTAATCAGAATTTTCCTTAGAAAGGATTAATAGTCTGTAGATGTGTCTAAATTAATCTGACAGCACTATACTTGTTTTGTCTCTTTCTTTTACTGTCATTGAAAGAAGATAAGATAACCAAAAGTTAGTTTGAAAATGCGCAACAAATGAGCACCAATATCACTACGAATGTTGCCAATAGTCATCATCAAAGTAAAGTTGCATGAATGCATATTCGCGGTGTTGTAATATAAGAAACCTAAGACTAAGAAATCACGGAGCGGTTTTTACCCGCACCAGCGGCGGTTGCGGGTCCGCAGGTTATGTAGTATGTAGATTTATACGCATAACATAAATGCACATTTCACGACGCGTTTTAACCCGCAGCGCTCGCGTTTGTATGAGGTTCCCGCGGCAGCGGTCGCCCTCCTCAGAATCGTATAGTTTGCGAGAGATAATTTCAACAGCGAAGACTACGTAACCGCACAAATTAGCGGTCTCGTAAGTTTTTAAATAAAACCGCAGTACACTTACCGCCACCGCCGCGGGTGCGAGTAAAAACCGCTCTCTGGGTTCTTAGTCTAAGTATTCTAACAAGATCGCTCCACGGATTCTCGTAAGTTAAGTTTTAAACTTTAAAACTCCACCGCTAGCCACAATATTTTACTAATTATCTAGTTTTTGTTCCCAACAATCATATTCACCAGTTTTTATCCTTTATGTAGACAGCACGTCTATGTTTAATAAAACAAAAAGAGGTAGCATGTTTCGCAAAACGTCACGTTTTTGTCCCCATTTCATGCAAAAATTGGCTTGCTGAAAGTTATTTTTAGATAGCTGAAGCTGGCAACACGAATAATCATATTATAAACCGGGAATTTTGGATGTAAAGTTATTGGTGTGTTCACTTAGTCTCAGAATACTAATGTATAGAATATAAATTTATTTTATGTAATAAAACAGCGAAAAAGTACACAGCTCTCCTGGTGATAACTTTTTTATAAACACTTATAATTCATATCTTTAAATGAAAAAAGATAGTACTATCTATACAAGTCGACAAGTTTAGATTTTTTTAAATATGTGTAAGAATTATTGAAATGGAATTGTGTAAATCTGGGAGTTTCTCTTTGTTGAAAATACTTAAATTCACCTAATCGTCTAATTAACTTTACTATCTGGTCTAGCGTTGGACTCGACTTCAAGAAGTCCCGAATTCGATAAAACCAGGTCAGGCAATATTTTTTTAATTTTGATAAAAAATGCAAGGAAAATAGGAAAAACAAAACACTATTGTTCCTATTTAAGCTTTTAGCAACCAGCAATGTCATGCGGAACGAAGTTCATCGGCTCGACTAATCTAAATACATAAAATAAAAATGAATCGCTGAAATGTAAGTAGATACGCGCATAACATCTGAACGACTAGATCGATTTAGCTTATTTTGTTTTTGAATTATTTGTGAAAGTCCGGGGAAACTGTGAGGTAGCTGGGAAAATATCATTTTATTCCTCCCATAAAACCTGTATAGATCTCGTATCGTCACTCATGATGTATGTGTGTCATAAGCTTCAAAACCATAAAACTATCTGTTATCGTTGCGGTTACGGTTGATTTATTTCCCGAAGGCATTATTACAAGTCATACGAGTATATTACTAAAACTGAAAACAAACTATTAGACGCGGCGAACGGACGCGACTGACAGCCGCGACTGACAGATCTAGGTAATAAAAGAACACGCCTTGCAAACTATCGGACGTAAGTCGCGGACGTGACCTTGAGCGTTCGGGCGGCTGTAAATCGCGGCTGTGAACCGCATCCGCCGCGGCTTATAATATTATGTTTCCAGCTTAATCTTTCACAAGGTGGAGTAATTTAAAAATGGAAACAGAATATATATATATATATATATATATTGCTGCTGCACGTAGCTCTTCCACCAGCGGTTTTGTGGATAAAATAAAAAGTCTTTTATTTTAGCCGGGTTCGATTCCCGGCGTGGGCAGGCATTTGTTAGATGTTCATTAAATTCGTTCTGGTATCTATTTATATGTATCGTTGACTAAAACTAAAACAATTGGAACGAAGTTCCTTATTGCGCGTTTTGAATGGGGGCTAGACGGAAAAAATTCTTACGAAAATGTTGTCACAACACTTTTTGCTCTGTTCAGTAGTTGGACTTGACTGCATGAGGTCCCGGGTTCGAATCCCGGGTCGAGATTTTTTTTTTATTTTTTTTATTATCATTTTTATTTTTTTACATTTTTTGTTTCTTTTTTTTATTTCATGTTTCTCTGTCTGTCTCTCTTTATAAGAGAGATAGAGATAGAGATAGAGATTACTAGAGATTGAGAGAGAGGAGGGGGAGAGAGAACTTCGTTCCATCCGGGTGTCCCTTGACACCTCTCAATTTTTTTTCTTACTTTGGGGTTAGATTTAATTTGTGTAACTTGTTATATTTTCGACTCTAACTAACTATAAAGCATAGGTACAGATTATCAATTCTACTTAGGCAACTGGACCAATACAGTGAAGGATTCCTAGTACAAGAATCGTTTTTTCTATAAACAGTTTTAATTACAAGTTTACTCCACTATCCCATTGAAACGCGACTATTTTGAAACAAAAGTACGTGCCCAGAACTTCATGCTTGAAAATGCTTAGTTCTCAAAAACAAAAGTAAATACTTACAGAGCACAAATTAATAAAATGAAATTTTGTTGCAAAACTGGTTAGATATCATTATCTCTACCGGAAAGTTCTTAATTAGATTTCACCCGTCGCACGTGCTGGAAAAATTCTCTACTCCCGAACATTTTAAACGAATCATTAATTCATTTCTGCCGGTCTTATTGGAATACGTTATTACTTTTTGTTGTGTGTAGAAAAATAACAAAGTTGCATTTTTATGAGGCTTTCTTTCAAATTACTCTGCGCTCGCGAAAGATAAAATAACTTAATGATAAACCGAACTTTGTAATGAAAAAGCAATATAATTATGGTGTCCAATATATATAGCAATATAATTATAATGTTGCTATCTAATGATAACGCGAAACATAAAGTTCTAAAAGTTAAGATAAGAAATGAAAAAGTCTACAAAATCTTCCATCCAAGCTTTTAAGCATTAAGCGTATCATGTTTATTACTTCGATCGTTCTTTACACATTTCCTTATTTAAAAAAAATGCAAGAAAAAGATAACATTTATAACACTATTCTTGAAAGTATACTTTACACTATGGTAGCCAAATAATTCAAATTGATTAAGTAGTTTGAAATTTATAATTAAAATGTATCTTCACGCCCATATCGCCGAAGTGGTAGGGACAAACACAACAGTGCACCCTCGACTAGCCGAAGACACTAAGCCCCATGTAATAGATGGCAAGCCTATCGTCAACCGAGCACATGTCCAATGGACCTTCAAAGGAAACAGAGTCGGTTCAAAAATAAAAAATAATACAAAGTAAAGTATACATACAAAATAAAACAAAAACTCTAAATTAAAAACAAAAAAATATTTGGAATTTTAATGTATTCGGCTAGTCGTGGGTGCTGTAGTTGTGCCTGTGCCTACCTCTTCGGGGATATGGGCGTTAAGATACTTTTTAGAAAGCTGAAATAAGACATTTTTCTTTTTTTTTTGGTGAGCGACACGTGGATCGCACCATTGAGCAAAAGAAGTCAAGTCCCACGCCAGACTATTAGACAATGCAAATTAAACTCAATTTAAAAAAAAAAAACATTTTCCTACTTTCGTAGATACTTCCACTATATTTTTTTTTTCGTTATTATTTTTTAGCAATAATTCTGTCACTTCCCTAAAGACTATGCCCTTTCACTGAATGTGCCTTAAGATAAATTCAGTTTCGCTTTCAGTAACATAGCAATAGTAAAACTTGGCAGATAGTTTGTAACGGTGATGACATGTGGCTGTACCACCAAAGGCTGTCTTATTCAATTTACATACAAAACACATCTTACCTTTATCACTGCCAGTGTAAGGGACTATAAAAGGCTTAGTTTGGAAACATAACTTCTAGGCTCGTAGACTCTCTGTACCTGTTATTTATGACAGCTCATGTCACAGTTACTATATGGTTCAATTTAAATCATTTAATTGCCAAGGAAAATATTACGTAAAATAGTCAAAATACTAATAAAATAAAAGCTGTGGTAAAGTAAATTGCGGTTAGCGAGGTTTACACGCCTGATCCGAGAAGGAGTGGAACTAAAAGAAGTTAGTGTTAAAATTAGAAAAGGCATGCTTCGCGTGTTCAGTTATATAGAAAGAATGGCAGATATGTACCCGGAGACACCAAGGTTGACATTCCACAACTAGCCAAAGACAAGAAGTCCCACAAAGTGATAGGTGGCAAGCCTTTCTTCAACCGGGCGCATATTCAATACCAGACAACGTTAGTTTCATCAGAAAATTTAAATTTAACATTTTCTTCTTGTTGCCCGACCCAGGAACCTGGGTCCTGAAGATGTAAAGTACAATGAACCGCTAGACCACAGAAGCAAATTTATAAAGTAGGCACAAGTCATAGCAACGATGGTAAAAATATCGATTAATTTATTTCTAATTTACATAAAACTTTAATTATTTCAAACATAACATTTTTTGCACATACTGTTTTAATTAACTACGTGCTTTGGCGATTTCAATACTCGTTAATTTTTACCACACACATAATTTATTTACAAGCCGCTTCCAATATATTATAAGTTTAAAACTGGTTAAATAAACAAAACATGCATTACGTATTTGAATAGTAAATTAATTATATTAAACACGTTAAACATAGGTTAACCATGTTTTAACGTCACAAAATATTTAAAAAAAAATACATTATCTTACAACCTTACTATGATGAGATTAAAAAAAATTAGATAGATATTACCTGCAACTACGATGTAACAATCATAGACACGAAATGGCAGACACGCAAACTTATGTATAAAAAAGACACATGTAAGCAAACAAAACCTCAATGTAAGATCCATATTGAGCTGAGCGGCGCTTGAATAACAATCGTGACGCCAACATTTATATGTATATGGTTGTCAACTTGGTTTTGAGGCTCCGGGTAATATTATTTTATTATTTATGTGTATTTAATTATATTTATGATATTGAATGGTGATCAAGCATATACATTTCTAGATATTAAAAATTACTCTACGAATACGCGCAATGCTGCTAGGTGGTTCCTAGGAGATTTGCTAACCAACCATACCTAAATAGTAAACTAAATATAGGAGTAACATACCCACAATTTTTTGCCAGTCACGCAATATTACCTTCTTTGTATTTATTAATATATTTCTGTCTACTAATTTGTTTTTCAATCTCATAAAAATATTTAATTTTTTCAATCAAATTTTAACACAAACTGTAACACATTACTCACCGAATAGGTCTACCATATTGGCTCCTCACCTAACCACAACTTTATGCTGCATGTGATGCAGCTGCCAAATTTCGAACATTTCGCTTACCTGTAACAAATAAAAATCACATTAAACAAAACTCTCATATACCATAAAAATGACATTTTAAAACTAATTTTATTTAGAAAAATATGAAATAAATGTGAATGCAGATCACAGTAACTTGCTCTTTTTTTTTGAACGACTACATTGTTGCTAATCTCGCGATTTTTTGCAACTTCACCGAGCTTTAAGTAACTTGCTGCAGTCAAGCCATATTTGACGTTAAAATCCTACATTGTGATATGGCAGTTAAATCCGTAACATATGGATATGCAGCTTGTAAGATGCAAGCACAGGTTAAAATACGGATTTATCAACAAGACCACTGGCGGTAGAGTGTTTTGCAGCGACTTGCCTGGGATCTTCAGCTTTACCTATTCCTGCCGTCATAATGTCTCTGTCATGTTCTGGTCTAGAGGGCAGACCAGCCGATAGACTTGATGCCCTCCACCTGCCATGGCCCTACCAACCATCATTGTTATATGGGCCGAAACGCAGGAGGCACACTTGGTCGGTTGAACATCAATTTCTAAGCACTACGTACCAATTATAGGCACTACGTAATTATCTATATAGACACTACCTAATTATAGGCACTTCGCATAGCTAGTAATTATAGGTACCTACATCGCTGCCATGTAATCGGGTGTCAGGCCAATTGTGCAAATTAAATATTAATATGACAAAAGGTTCGTTATTATTTCTCAATCTAAATCCAAACTTCAGATCAGTGAAACACTACTACCTTTCCATATTTAAGACAAAACCTTATCACATAAGATCATAATGTTAAAATTTAAGGTGTATCTGAACCGTAAAACACACATTTACAACTAGTATTATATAGTTCAGTAAGTTACATAATGCTGGTAATAATGCTGTTTAAGTTTGAACTCGCAGAGTAAATGTCCCGGATATTGCGTCAACAATATGAAGCTGTTAAAGCAACTAAACAGGTTATTGTCTGTGAATGTTACAAGAATAAATGACACGAGAACAATAGCAGAAGTTCTATTGTAAAAATTCTTAGTTATCAAACTGAAAATAATAGCTTATTGTTTGTGTGCATGGACAAGGGGAATCAATTTTGAAAAAGAGAGAGATTATCAAGGGTAATATTTCCAAGCGGAAACGACTTAGGATCCATCAAGAAAAGAGCAGAAAAGAGAACACAAGATGACCATTTGGTCGTTTGTCTCCTCCTGTAAGAAAAACTTAATGCGGCTCTTTTTTCGGCTAATCGTGGGTGCCCTGGTTGGGCCTCTGCCTAGTTCCATATCCCCAGGGCGTGAAGATCCTTTTTTAATTGTCAAATTATAACGTAGCTAGAAATTAAATAGTTGAAATCGGTTTTTAGCAGATTTACTTCAATTAAACCCTGTAGTCTGTTAATATATAACGAAAATACAGTGCTTAAACCAAAGATGACCATTCTGCATTGCCAATTTAAATCTGAAACTTTAATCCTCTTGCATATGTAATCACTAGTATTAAGGCGAAAGGTACGTCGTCGTCAGACTCTTCCAAGTAGACACAATAGTGACAGTAGTCGTAGACCTACAAAGGAGCCCATGTCATTATTATTATAAGTTTTGTTTCATTTTTAAACTTTAAACTAAGGTTTACCGTCACGTGAAAATGGAAAATACAAACATACACACTTTCGCATTCATAATAAATAAGGATATCAATAGACTCGTCTATATAGCAAAAAGTAACTTCAACATTAATGCTCTTTCGTATTTTAGTTATTGCTTTCAGGTTCCACTTTATATTCAGTATTAATATGTTAAACTTTACGCAAAATTTCCAGGAATATTTAAAGGTAATATCGCAACGGCAAGTGGTTTTAATTTTAGTTTTATTTGAAATATTTTGTACTATTGCACTTATTATATATTGCACATATTTGCACCATGCAGCGCAGCTTAATATTTAAGGTTTTTTAGTTTTTCTGTGGGACTTATGAGATAAAAGAAAACATGGAAAAGAATAATTCTGCTATTATATACTAAGAAAAGGAATTTAAAAGAATGTGTTTTAGTAAACATCTTCTACTTTTAAACTACTTTCTGACAAGTTTCATGTTTATAGGTTGTTTAGAATTGATGAATCGTGATGAAAAGTATCTTTCTAATTAACTTAAAAAACAGGAGAAAACAAGTCCGACGCCTACGTATATTACATATATGTAGGCCCCTACATATTATATTATTTATCAGTTGATTTTTATAAAGGTAAGGTATATTGCTTTCAAGTCAGGATCTACCAATGGGAGACAGGGAAATCGAGAAAATTCCTCAATTTTTCCTATATTTCGACATGACATCGAAATTGAATTCTGTTATTACAAGTTTTAGTCCATTTATATTATCGCTAGTATTGTTGACCGCCTCGTTGGTCTAGGGGCTAGCGTACACGCATAATTAAACGGACTCGGATTCGATACTCGACGGAACAGGCTTTGAGTGTAGTTATCTGCATTTCCGTGTCTGAGTGTTTATTAAATTTCTTTCAGTATATATTTAAGTATTTCCATGTATTAGTATCGTCGACTAACACTCATAACATAAGCATGTAATTTGCATACTTTGGGGTTACATTCAATTTGGGTAAAGCGTCCAAGTATATTTATATATTTATATCTATAGAGAGGTGGTGTTCTTCCTAAATTGACTTCATATGTCTGATAAAAATGAGGTGTTAGATGATTGTCATCAGTTGAATATAAAAATACAAAATTAGCTGATGGGACTAGACTCATCTAAAGAACACAGACCCAATGTCACTAATAGGTATACATTTGTCACTAACACTGTGGCAAAGACGAATTCGTAGAGGTATTCAACTAATACGGTTATGTAGCTAAATATATCAGTGTTCTAATTTTTTTCAAACTTTCGTCCCAGACAGAACCTAGCTTTATTAGGTTATAGTAGCTTAGGTTGGTAAAGCATCATTAACATCTTTGGTTTCGATAGATGACGAGTATCACTCACCACCGGAAATCCGTTGGCTTGTTTGGTTTTCAATATCTTAGCAATGGTGGTTTAATTAATGTACGACGAAATGATAAAACCTCATTTATTAAGTATTTTAACATTTATTTAAGATATTGAAAGGCAAAGAAGCAAACGGATTTCCTGGTGGCAAGAAATTCACGGCACCTAGAAACACCAAAGGTGGTAATGATGCGTTGTCAAACTGAGGCTTCGAGCAAAAGTAAATTTACTGGCTACCATATCCTCCATCATACGTCAACTGACGTCAGGGGGGCAGCATTAAGTAAGGTGTCGTTATCAATCTGAATAAATCACTGCGAAACCCTACCACCTAATCAGATGTCGTAGTATCTGTGACGGTAAGCCAATACTTAGCTGCTTAGTAGGAAAGCAGGTGGTCTTTTTTACAAAAGATAGACAAAGAATGACCAACATGGGAAAAAATAGAACTTGTCCTATGTTTGTGACAAATTTCTACTAAATTTAAAGAAAGAAAATATGTGTTACTAAAGAAAAGGATAACATTTTATTGCCACTACGTGGAATATATAAAAGTCGTACACTAAGTAATACATAATGCCAATACACATATTGTATATTTAAGTGTGAAATATGTTCTAGACATGATACATTATTTTAAAAATACTTGGTTAAATGATTGTTGCTATGTCTGTTATTTCTAATACAAAATCTAAAAATGCTAAATATGTGTTCTGTTATTTATAAGCACTTGCATTGTACAGAATTCACTCTTCTGCAGTTTTATTATAAGTATATTACATTATTACAACGTGGAATATACAAAAATTTTAAATAGTACCTTTATACCATTATATTACACAACATTTAGTCAATATTAAAAAAATCTTATATAAAACCGGAACCTGTTTTCTGAATCACTTTCACGTCTTTTTATTAAGTACTTAAAATTTTCTAATGAATTCAATTAGCAAGGTAAAATAGCTTATTAGCGTATTCAATGATCTAGAAAAAGTACAGCGAATAGAAGATTGTTTTTAATAAAAAAAGTAGGTCAAATCGCTTTGCAGCATCTGAAGTCACGAACTACAAATTTTTCCATTAACAATTAGCTAATTAAAAATGTTAGGACAAGTATATGAGTTGTATATAACAGACTTTATGAGAAATATATTTTACACGCATCAGTAATAGAACTAAGTTGGTTATTGCAAAGCTTCAAAGAAAACAAACGAGAAAACTTTGCAAGGAAGAAAAACTCGAGCAAATGTCCATGGGAAAACTACAAAATGACGGTCAGGGAGAATACAAACAAAAACACATATCATTAGTTATATAAGGGAGTTTTAAAAATAAATGAAGACTATGCTTGCTCTATAGTAACATTAGATTAACAGTTCTTTTGAAAAATAATAGAGTAACGAGCTTTATGACATAAGACACACGACTATCGTATTAGTAAGAGACAACCGTTGCCTGTGACAACATTACTTCTTTATCCAAAACTAGCCCAACCAGCGAACTTTGTGTCGTTTGAAATGAACAAAGCTACGCACAGCTGACATAGATTTAAACATTTACCCCCTTACAATAATTACCACACACACACACACACAAAACAAAAAAATAATAAACAAAATTTAGATAATTTCAGCGTAATGAAACTACAAAAAACGAATTTGCTTTCAAAAAATAAGTCATCTATGTACACAAGTATTCTAAAAATTCAGTACTTCATCATCAGATCCAGATTTATTGGCAATGGGACCGCTTCAGAAGTTGCTTTTTCAAATAAAAAAGAATTTTTAAAATTGATTTAGAAATGAACGAGAAATCGATCAACATACGTTAAAAACATAGAGACCGAACATGTAACTTCCGCCTTTTTTCGAAGTCAGTTTTAAAAAAATAAATCTCTATTTCAATTGGTTGTTGCATTATGCAAGAACGGATGGAACAATTTCGCTAATTCTTAGTTTGATTTTGAAGAATGGTAACTTTTTTAGAATGGTAAAAACTTCTAAACTCGCGTCAGGACATGTAACCTGATAAGTAAGACATGTTCGTATTGTCATTTTTGTGTACGATAGCGCAATAAATGAATACTGTATTTCTTCTTGTAAAATTATTCCCTAACCATTCCCAAATATCAAAAATGCACAATGTTAATATTCAAGTTTTCACTTCTGCCGGCGCTCCCGGAGTGCAGCCCACTTTTTTGTTGTTGTCAAAAGACGGTTCATACGAAAAAAAAATTATTTTAACAAGTAATCGCCAATTGATCAAAATTCGGCCATAATACATTTTAATTACAAGTTATTTAATATAAATTATTAAAATATAATGTTCAAAGTTTTAAAGTTCTATTGTTAATCATCTTTTTGATAAGAACGCCATCTTCATTTATCAAGACTTATTTTGTTTCCACACATTATGAATGTAGTTTGGGCGCCATCTGTGATCTTTCATCGTTATCAATATTTTTGTTTGTGTGTATCAAATGCATGGTAGTATGTGTAATATTTTATTTATAGATTTAATGCACTTCATAAGAATTATTAACAAAAATATTAGCTTTCTGCACTTTTTCTACATATAAAGTTTAAGTGTGCCAAATTAAACACTCCTCCGTCCGGAAAATTTTCTTAAAAAGGGGTCTTAAAAGGGGGTCCAAAGTTCTTATAATATGATGTGCTTGTGTTTAAATTTTAAGACCAATTTGAAAAAAGCTAGAAGAGATTTTAAGATACTTACCATGTTCAGTAAAGTGAAACAGTACTTTAAGCCGAACCAACAATTGTAAGACAACAAAGCAGAAATTCGTCTGCACATACAGCATTGTTCTCATCTCTGGAGAGGGGCTTTACAGTACCTATCAGGTTTATCCTTATGACCGCATTCAATGTTGAGCTTTGCCGAATCATCAATGACATGACCTACATAGATCGGCTTGTACGGTTGGCATTTTGTAGAAATTATGCAGTGTTTTCTACTTAAAAGATTTTTAATTTAAATAAAAAACTAAAAATACAGTATCCTAAAACTTTTATAGAAAATATCTCCAGCTAAACTAGATCAAAGTGATTAGTCCTTATTATCAGTAACTTTTTCTACACAATTAAGTTCCTTAGTCTATTAAGTTTTAGGTAATGTTACCTTTGGCTATTACGTCCGGTTCGCCGGTTCAACTTACAGTTTGAATATAAACTTAAAGTTTGTTGGTGAGCTTCATAACAACTGGCACTTCAGATATTGATCAGGTTTCTTAGTAAGTCTAAGAGAACATTGTTCAATCCATATTATTATTCTAAATGTAAAAGTCTGTCTGTTTGACTGATACGCTTTCACGACCAAACTGCTAGACCGATTTTAATGAAATTTAAGACACAAATAGATAAAGACTTGAGCTCAAGCATAAACCAGGTTTTTTTAAAAATTAACAGCATATTAAAATAGTGTATGAAATTTTACACTGACAAAGTCGCGGGAAACATCTAGTTTTTAAATAAATATTTAACCAAGCGTTTTTAAGAGGAACTGAAATATAAAAAAATACGACGTTTATCAAATAAACTACTATGCACTATTAACTAATTCGACTATTATTAATTACCTATTAAGCCAAGTTTGCTAAAATAACGTTTAGCAACGACGGGTCCAGATTTGTACCTTGCCTGTCAACCAGCTGACTCGACAGTGACGAGCACGGACGTTACGGAGAGAGATTCTAGATTTTAGGGTCGTCATTAAACGCAAGAGGTCTACACAAATTAACTACGCATGTAATGATGGACATCGTCATTTTCTTCGTCATTTGTGAATCGCTTTTAAATATTCTTCTTTTATTTGAAATAGCGTACTTTCAAGATATTCCCATTGCTACCAAGTTTAGGTCTGATTACGGAATCCTATTGGAAACAAGGGAAATACTAAATTTATTGTTTACTTAGACGCTGTAATATTTGAATAGTTTTTTTTTTAGTTTAACTGCTCCTACATTATAAGCGAAGTATATTCTATAAGAAAGTCTGTCGGTTTGTTTAGTTTTACTTAAAAAAATAGCACTTACGTTTCTATAAACTACTTTTGCAATATTATCATACCATAAATCTGGAGTATTTTAAACAAAGTGATTCCTCTCTTCGTTATAAAATATTATCAACTTTAAGTGAAATACCCGAGTTTTATAAACTTTATTCAAATACCAATTCAGCGTTCCACATTCTTGACTACTCTCGCATCAGTTTCTTTTTGAGTTCCAATATTAATTTTATAGAACAAAGAAGGCAGTATTCGAAAAAAAATACAATTTCTCGTTAAAATTATGATCGAAAATAACAAACTGTATGCAAAATAATTTTATTTATAACACACAAAATACATATTTATATAAATATAAACAAATAATGTATAAATAAAATCTGGTCCAGTCGGGAATCGAACCCGAGTATCGAGATTGGTCCATGGCATTAGGCGTGTACCCTAATCCCTCGACAAACGAAGGTGGTTAAAGCACTACATGTGTAGGCACTATATTAGGTACAAAAGGTATTGTCAATATTTTGTTACATGTCCTCATGTAAGTCCAGAGAGTAGGGTAGCCGGTATACTTGCACAATAGGCCCAAAACAGGACAGCAACGCACCTGTAACACATCTGGTATCTACAAGCCACGGTAATCTCTTAGCACCAAGAGAGCTGTTCACTTATTGGTTGTATGATCATGAAATAACTTACTTTGGTATTTTAACACGATAAAACTCATACGTCATGCAGATAAGAACCATCTCTATCAAATCAATTTTTTTACAAAAAGATCTGTAGCCACCACCATAGTAAAAGTGCAAAAACGGGCTCTATTTAATTAGGTACTCGTCGTGATTTGATAATTCTTTTTTTGAAAGATAGCAAATGTTTCCGAAATGGTCCCGCATACATTTTATTAACAGCCTACTTGTAGCTTTTGGGTTATATTTCAGAGTATAAGTCAAAAATGTATGTACAATTAAGCAAAATTCAAATACCACTAGTCGGATCGTGATATAACAAATGTGAGACCACCTCGAAATCATGACCTGCCCATAGAATGAATTCGTTATCTGCCGAGTATAACTTAAACAACATAACAACGAATTGATAATCAACTTTTTTTGGAGTCGGTTAAGGATATCGATTTCTTTCTAAATTAAGCCATTAGCTTAGAAAAATAAACGATAACACTGATAGCGTAGTTTAACCCTTCAAATGATATAAATTCGAATGTTATTTCGCAGACAAAATTAAAAACGCTTGTAATAGGGCGGGCGTTATTCCCGTCCGTAAAGCACCTATTTAGGCAATAGCACGTTTCATATTTTGCAAATTGCAGTTTAAATTGTAGCGTAACTGGAGAAACAAGGGGGCCACGCGCCCTCCTTTATCGTCAATTGTCGCTCTTTAATTGATATTGTTCTTATAGAAGAGCTGTATCAATTTCAGCACTGCTTTATATCTTACCCCTATCTATACTCAGAAAATTATTAGAAATACAGCTTCACGTTAAAAAATACGGTTGTTCGTAAATTATTTTACTATACTACTAGCAGTCCCGGCAAACTTTGTTACACCCGTTCGGTTTATATGGAATAAAATTAAGTTTTGTTTGTCTCATTTTCCTTGCAAT
Organism: Calephelis virginiensis; assembly: GCA_002245475.1. NCBI lineage: Eukaryota > Metazoa > Arthropoda > Insecta > Lepidoptera > Riodinidae > Calephelis > Calephelis virginiensis. The sequence goes on along the minus strand of NJDC01000825.1, from coordinate 327,041 downwards.
TTTTCTCTTGATAAGAACCTTTTCCTGGCAATTAATAACACAATAAAAAAAGAATTAGCCAAATAGGTCCGCTTGTTCGGAAGTTATGCGCATTCAACTATTTTTTATAAATTACAGAATGACGTAACTAAAAATGTACGGTTCTCGTAATTTGTGTCCATATTCTTAGTTCACGGGAAGTAGAGACCCCGTAGGTTTTGAATCCCTTGTGAGTTCGAAAATTTGCGACTTAAAGGGCTGTATCTTTTGATTGCGTTTGCTTAGGTAATTGATTTTTTCACGGCTCCAATGAACAGTATACTTTAGTATTTGGTATAAATTGTAGCTTGTTACTGCCGCACGCTCCTGAGAAAAAGGGACTTGACAGACAGATGGACAACAAATTGATCCTATAAGGGTTTTTTCCTTTTGAGGTACCGAACACTGCAAATAGTGGAATCTAAAAATACTGTAAAAAAGTAACACGTATGTAAATGACGGCAGTGTTATTTTTAATGGCGGCTATCTATACAATAAAACAATAATAAAATTAAATCTTTACAATTTTTTTTTAAAAGAGAGAGGGTTATTAAAATTTTTGTCGTTTTGACAGTTTATTTGTTCATATTTTTTAGAATATTTTTACTGAGAGAGATGTTTAGTTTCCATCACCACCCATGAAAGTCATTTCCACATATAAATGAAGTTGGTAACATCTAACAGGTAATAGTAAACTATTGCTATCAGAAAGCTTGTCTATTTGTCTACAGGTTATCAATTTGACTCGGTTGTAATGAAATAATTGGGCTCGGTTTTTTTCCAACAATAAATATTTTATTCATTAGTCAGTATACAAAAATCTCCAAGTTATATAAAGCTTTTTATTCTGACATCAAAAATAAAAGGAAATAATTGATGAACGTTAAAATTCACTTTAAAATTTTCGCATTTCAGATTGCGCCTTGACAAATGCAAAAATAAATCCTTGCAATTTCTTACGAGGCCGCATATTCAATTAGAATGAAAAAAAAATTAAAGCGGATCAGAACCGAGAAGCGGAGGAAAAAACCAATCAAGTACGAGTTGGTACGCGATTAAACCGCTACATTCTATGTAAATGTATTTCTTTGTGGACTTGTAAATCCATTTTATATACGAGTTTTATTCAAGGAAGAGAACAAGGAGATCCGTCTCATAGGTACGTAAACATGATGCTGGACAAGATTTTAAATAATCGTCGCTTATCAACAGGATATAATTATACATTTTGACATATTAGTCGCCTCTGTAGTCTAGCGGTCCGGGTGTTGAACTTAACTGCATGAGGTCCTGGGTTCGAATCCTGGGTCGGCCAACATAAAGAAAATTGGATTTCTCCAAATTAATTAGAAATTGAAAAAAAATGTTGATCGAGATTGGAAATGTGCCCGGTTGGCGATAGGCTTGCCACCTATCACAATGTGGGACTTAGTGTCTTCGGCTAGTCATGGGTGCCTTGGTTGTACCTCTGCCTACCTCTTCGGGGATATGGGCGTGAAGATACTTTTTTTTTATTATATATTCCAAACACCAGCTTACGACGACCTGTACATTTAAATGTTTCTCTACATTCCAAATTTCAGGTGGTTTGGTTTTATTTTACTGAGTGTTTTAATAAAAACCACAAACTATAGCCCACATGAACGAAGTTGCCTGCATCATCAAGTACTATTATCGAGTTACTAAACAACCAAAACCATTTGAGAAGTTTTATAAACCCATGAATAGCAAATGATAATATATCCTAAGTAAACAAACTCAAATGTAAATCTTATTCATAAGTAATTTCTACCGATACGGTAAAGATTTATTCTGGAAAATATCATTCTTCCGTACCATTTATCCCCGTATTGAACTGGGTCCCTTGTGTAGAATGAACCATCTGACTCTACGCGTGACAGTACAAACAGACGAAAATTTTATTTTTAACAACAGTTCAGTTCAGTCTGAATGGGAAAAATTAACAAGCTGCTTTTCCTGGTTTTTTCAACAAGAAACTTAAAACAACTTAACATGTGTCCGTCTCCTGGTTCACAGCTATCTCCTCGCCAATTTTCAGTCAAATCGGTGCAGCCGTTCTTGAGTTATATATATAATAGTGCAACTAGACGGCATTATTTTATAGGTGCACTAGCTGTTCCAGCGAACATCGTTACACACGTTGAGTTTGTATAAGGAAAATTAAAAATATTCCTAATTTCATCGCAGTTGAACGGGATCAAAATATCCTTTGTCCTTTTCCTGGTTCCTATCAAGTTTTAGCCTAATCGGTTAAGCTGTTCTTGGTTATAAATAGCGTTTCCCGCGTGGTTAATGGTCCCACTGGAACATTGTTTCTGGATAAAAACTATCCTACGCGTTAATCCAAGTTACCCTCTATGTGTGTGAAAAATTTCAATGAAAATCGGTTAAGCAGTTTTTGCGTGAAAGAGTAACAAACAAACATACAACTTTCGCATTTATAATATTAAGACCCGAGTTCACCAACTGATGGTTATATTTTAATCGGTCGGTTATATCGTAAACGACGTTTAATATTGAATTTACTGTTCACCATAGACTAAACATTGGTTATGTGTCTTAAACAACTGTTTAACTTAAACATACTAGCCGAGGTGGTTTAACCATTGGTTATCTTATCATCTGTTAGAAATTTCTTGCGGCTGCTATCGCTTTTTTTCAAATCTCGGTATTACTTCTGTTGGAATTTGTAAACGCGCCAATTATTTTTTGATACTAGCTGTTGCCCGCGAGTTTGTACACAAGTTTAAGCGATTTTTGTGTTTAATGATGGAAATGAAAGATTTTATTCAAAATGTTATTTAGTACTGTAAATGTAATGTAATTAATTTTATTCGAAACGTATTCTAAATGTTGATTCGGGCTATAAGCTACTACGAACAAAGTTACTGAAAGTCCTTTTAAGAGTTACTGTGTCGAAAGTAAACAGACAACCTGACAAAAAGTATTTTATTTTAAAAAATAATATATTAACAGATTTTGTTGTATTACTGTTTTATTATATGTACTTACCTAGCTTTTATAACACCTTTGCACTAGATCAATTTTATTGTTGATACCTATTTTTATACCGCTTTAGTTTAGGTAGATTTTTCGTTGTTAATAAAGTTTTCGTTAAGTTTCCTGTTATATTACATTGCGAATGAAATTAAGAAAGGTGAATTTTACTGCAAATCATCACAAATGCGCACAAGAATAACAAATCAGATGGCTAATCTATACCTAACCTATACTAGACAACAAACAAAAATAATGTTCAACCGACTAATTTAAAACTAGAAGATTTATGTAAGGTTTTGGAGTCCATAAAAAATATACAATTTTGCCGTATAATATGCTACACTACTAATTCTGTAACATGTTATTTCCGACGAAATCCGACTCTGAATAGTGACATCCTTAAATAGTAGTATTATATGACCTGGCGCATCTGGCGCTAAGATGTGGTGAAGATTGATAAACGCTTGTTTAGTTAACAGATGTGTTGAAATTGTTTAAACACTAAAAAATTGCTAACGGTTTAAACAACTGTCCAGTGTTAAATCAATGATTAACTACACGATGGTTATTTTCTACTTGGTGAACTCGGGCCTTAATACGATTAGCGATAAAAACACTGGTGGCAAAGGGCTATCCACCAATTTACCCGGGTGGAGATTCACCACCTTACCTATTCTTGCTAATAACAAGTCGTGTTCTAGTTGAAGGGTAGGACAGCTGGGAGACAACTACAAGACTATATTACTATGAGCCTACAGCACTAATCTAACCATCAACAGAACCAGGTGCTTATTCGCTGCTTTAAGTCAGAAGCGATTTCTAAGAAATTCAACAAAATATTGTAACCGCTTTATGCAATATCAATTCAATCAGTTATCATTGAGATTATGTATTTATGAGAGGTACTAACACTATATACTCGATGCGGGTTGGTTCCTTATTTACGAGAGTGGCTTTGCCAAACGTCAACAGTTTACGAGTTGGCGACACTTAGGGGCGTTTACTACGAACGTAAATTTATTGTTTGCACCCATATACTGTGCTTGAGACAAGAGACGAGGACTAGCAATAAATGCTGTTCAAATGCCAGTCCGTTTCTTCGCCGAAGCTCACGATTTTCTTCAAATAATCTAGATTTTTCTCAACCAAACGTCCACTACTCGGGACACACAAGTAATTTTCAAATTGAGGACAGATTTTTTCGTAAACATGTTTTTCTTTCTATAAAAATAAGATAACCTCGTTGGTCGAGTAGCTAGCGTAGATTCGATACCCGACGGGGGCAGGCATTTGTGTAATGAACATTTTGATGTCTGCATTTCCTTGTCTTGGTGTATATTAAATTTATTCTGGTATTTACGTAAGTATTACTATATAACATTCGTTGACTAACACTTCTATTACAAGCATATAATATGCATACTTTGGGATTAGATTCAATTTGTGCTACATTTCCAGGACTATTATTATTATTATTACTATGTTAATATTAATTCGGTTTATTTCACCTTACTTACTGCTATATTATCAGAGTTCGCCATTATCATGTTCAAAATCCACAGACAGACATACATAAGCACACAGACACGAAGTGTTTATAGAAGGGTCCTTTACTACCAAAGTGCCGCCATGTCTCTAAATTATTATATTATTTAAATTTACAAACATCTAACTAGGACATTTTAAAATTTTTGCTATAGTTCCAACGTTACCGTTTAGATTTAACAGATCTACGTATCAAAATAGTAAAAAACGTAGCAAACTCGTATTTCTAATAAACAAATTTCAAAAGCTTTTCTGTCAAAATAAAAAAGGCTTTTAACGTTTACTTCCAACGCTTCAACCAAATGTCGGATTGTGCATACTAAAATGACAGCTGTCAGGTCAGAGGTTCATCAGAATTTCCCTGTATTTTTACAACATGAAGTAAAAACAATTTTCTCTTTATGGACACTATTGGTTTTATTAGCCATATTAAATATTTTTTCGCTTTTAACATTAATTGGTTTCGTTAGCAATATCAAATAACGATGGGGTTTTAACTGTTTTGTCTCAATTCGATTGTTTGTTGTTTTTATGTATTTGTTATCCTAGTAGGCCAATAATGAACAGATTATAACTGTTATTGTTGAAAGAATCTTCACGTCCATATCCCCGGACAGGATGGCAGAGGACCTATTCTTCCGACAGAAGTTCCATAATAGGCTAGTTAGCAAAGGTAGAGGTATAAAGTCTGACTATACTAACCTCCGAACCGGAACACTACAGTAGCAAACACTGTATATAAGACGGCAACAATACGTCCGGCGGAGTTTATCAATTTTGCTAATTCTATTTTGTTGTGTTTGTTATTCTTATGAAATGGAAAAACCGGAAAACAATATTATAATTGTTCCGTAGGAACTGTTAGTAGCTGTTAATGTCAAAGGATACGAAGTTCGCCGGGTCCGCTAGTATAAAATAATTCTCTTGCTATATTCTACCTACGGTATGTCTGGGAGAATATTGCAAGATTAGCCAATGGTTATTAGATCCGATATGTTTACATTTGCTATTATTACAGTACTCTGCTAACAATATCAAAGCTTACAGGTAAAATTTTATCTATTTAATCCAAATCGTCTTTGTTCACCATATTGTTTGATTTCTTCAAAAATATACTATGATTTTTAAAGGAGAGTGTAGATTTGTTGATCGTTAGAGATCATTGTGAATAAGACTGTCACTATTTACGTGACTGGTACTACTTACGTGAGTATCTTGCGACTACTCCCTCCGCTTGGTTCCTATCTTACCAGATTATGCTACAATAAGAATAATGCTTGGTACTGTAATGATTCGGTGTTGAGAGTATATAGTCAAGCCTCAGGTTAACAGCACTACATCATCCTCTTTGAGACACCAAAGAGACAGACTATTGCCACCAAGAAATCTATCCATTTTAATTTTAATCTCATAAAAATATCCTTTTAACATTATAAATGCGAAAGTTTGTATGTATGTATCGATGTTTGTTACTCTTTCACGCTCGAATGAACTGATTTGTCTGAAATTTGGAACACAGTTAGATTGTGACCTGGAATAATATATAGATTACTTTGAATCCTGATTGCACAACTTAAAATTTATTTATTCACATGGATCTATACAAAGATTTTCAACGGGTACATTTGCAAACGCGGACCAAGCCGCAGGAAACAGCTAGTATAGTATAAATAAGGTAGAGACTAGTTAACTAGTAGATTTCTAGCATAAAGAATTGCACCCATTGCCTTTGAACATTATACATACGTATCTACACGCCAAATCTCATACCGTGTACGTAGAGCATCGAGTGCCACAAATTACCATGCTTATAGACCTGCCTAGTCAATCCAATATTAATTAATATTTTTATATAAACACCCTGACCCTGTCAAAATTTATTTTGACAAGTGTTAACATAGAAATGCATTATTTAGATGCCTAAATATAATGTATTTGAAAATGAAAAGGGTAATCAAATGTGCAGTACTTACTTTGAACATTGAAATAATATTGTTACAATGACACAGTTTCAAATTTCGATGAACTGTCAAATGTGATCTATTATATTGAACCTACTTTAAACAAGTATTACTACTACTACTAACCTAACACGGAAAGCTAGAAAACGAGGTACATACCGAAGAAACGAAACAAATGTTATTTTTAAATATATAAATTCTGACCGAGCATATGTAGTTCAATTATATACAATATTTTCCTAACGGCATAACACACTTTTCTAGTTGTTCTCACACTATTTAAATTTATAGAAAAAATTCATAAATACGATCGAGTAGTTTCAAATACGTTTCACGAGTATTCTATATATAAGACTAGGAAACTCGGCAAATGTTGTTTCACTATATTTTTTTGATATGCAAATTATGAAAGTACTCACTAACATCGATATTTAAGAAAGGTTTTGTTTGCATAGGGCTGGCCATTTAGGGTTGTATGTATTTTAATGCAGAATCATAAAAATATACGAAAAGTATTGTCCAAAAATATATTTTTGGGCATGTGATTATTTTAATTAAATGTTAAATATTCTTATTTCTAATTTTATCAATATAGCTTTCGATCGTTTTTCACGACTACTTTGCCAATGTGAAGTTCGTTAATTCTTATACAATATACATTCATTAATCACTAGGTACAAAGTCATGTCAGGTTAAGGTCTTGAGTAAAGCGTTGGCTTCGTTACTCAAGCTTACCTAGTGAGATTTGACAGCAGAGAGGAAATAGACGATACACTAATTTCTTCATGATTATTTCATTTGTGCACTTTCACTGAACAAAATTAATCTAATTCCCACCTAAATTAACCAATTTCACTCAATATAAACACGAAATTCAATAATAATGAAAAAAATAGGACCACCCTCATTCACGATGGTGCCGAAAATTTTATTTTCTTATTTGTCAACACCTATGTCAGAAGATTTCTAACGCTAAAGAGGTTGAAAGATAATTTATTGGAGGACTTTGAATGCATGAAAAAAAAAGAATTACACGTACTTCTAAGTTTTAATTGACGAAACTACAATAGGTTGAATCACTTTGATAACTTAAGGATATGAAAAATAGCTTACGTCCTATTCCTATACTTACTGCACAATATGAACAATATTTTTTTTTTCGAAATGACTACTGTTGTGTACGTCTATTGACTTTAACAACGTCACCGGGCTAGTGGGCGAGCAGAGTGCTCAGCCAGAGATGTAATTTTGGGTGGGGCCTGGGACCCCCCTCCCTAAGGGTGTCTCCTGTGAGACCGTACCTCGGCTTAGGGTGGGATCTTGGTTCGTTTAAATAATCATAAGAACCGATCATGTTCTTTTGACGGAATTTTATTAGAAACAAAGACACGAAAATTATACACTCGAGTATATAACACTATATTATTTGACCGCCTCGTTGGTCGAGTGGCTAGCGTACACGCCTAGCTTACATCGACCTATCGCGAGGCTCGGGTTCGATTCCCGACGGGGGCAGGCATTTGTGTGATGAACATTTAGATGTCTGCATTTCCGGGTCTGGGTGTTTATTAAATTTATTCTGGTATATATTTCAGTATTTCTATGTATTAGAATCGTTTACTAACACCCATAACACAAGCATATAATTTGCTTACTTTGGGGTTAGATTCAATTTGTGTGACTTGTCCTAAAATATTTATTATTTATTATTATTATCATTTATTTTTAATGCCTCTTATTTTCTACGTCTATACATTTAATATAAAAAAAAACATTAAAAATATAAACATAAAAAACAGGTTACCAAACACGGTCTTACAATTAAACCGTCAGTGGTCAGGGCGACAGACTGAGGAACCTCCGTACAATGCGTGCCGTCCCCAAAACTGCTGCCTTCTGAATCCGGCCCTTAACCCAGGGTTGCAGAGCGAGTCTCTTAAGGTGTTGGTCGAGACTCTTCGCTATAAGACCGTTTACTGACACGACTATCGGGACAATTGTTGTTGAATCAATATCCCACATGTCGGTTACCTCGTGAGCCAAGTCTATGTATTTTGACATTTTTACCTTATCGGCTTTCACGAGGTTAACGTCACATGGGACGGTGATATCAACAAGAAAAGCCCGGCGCTCTAATCGATCTACCAGCACGATGTCAGACTTATTGGCGACAATAGTCCTATCCGTGATGACAGACCGGTCCCAGTAGAGCTTTGCATGGCTATTTTCAAGAACTGGCTCCGGTGTATACTTATAGTAAGGCACTTCAAAACCGATAAGTCCATATCGAAGAGCAAGTTGCTGGTGGATTGTCTTGGCTACTTGGTTATGCCTGTGCAAGTACTCGCCGTTGGCAAGATGAGAACAACCGGAAATAATATGTCTAATGGACTCACCAGGACGATGGCACGCTCGACATATGTCAACTGTACCATCCCTCATGATGTATTTCCGATAGTTATTCGTCTTGACAACCTCGTCTGCAATTGCACAAGCAAAACCTTCGGTTTCCCCAAAGAGATTACCGAATCGTAATCAAGACACGGATGCTTGTGTATCGACATCAGGCCCATAAAGTACCTGATAAAATCGACCATGTAGTTCTTTGCTCTTCCATACATCCAAGCG
>NJDC01000825.1:260142-291856 GCA_002245475.1 Calephelis virginiensis | reverse complement strand
CACCAAAGGTGGTAATGGTGCGTTGCCAACCTGAGGTCGGGATGTTAGGCCTCGAGCAAAAGTACGTTTACCGGCTACCGTACCCTCCAAACCGGAACACGTCATGACGCTATGGTGGCAGGAATAGCTAAGGCGGTGGTACCAATCCGGGCGAGTTGCTGCGAAACTCTACCACCTAGTAAATCTTGTAAAAATACTCTTCAATATACAAAAACAATATAAATTCCAAGACTAAAAGTTAAACTAAGGCTGGACGATCAATATTTTCAAGTGGTGAACAATGTATGTTTCATTTTCACGGTATCTACAAAGATCGCAAATTAATGTAATCCAGACGAATTAGCGACAACTAGTTAAATAACTTACTTATTCAATTATCTTTACCTAAAGTCCCTTACTGGGTGGGCAGAGAGTATTGATTGTAGTATCAACGTATTTATCTTCCAACAATTATGAAATATAGCAAGCTGTTTACCTGATGGTAAGTGATCATTACTAGTCACGAACAATAGACTCAAAGCAGAGGTCTAACAAATTAGACTTATCATGGTATAACATAATGTTAGATGAAATAATATTGTATGAGTTACATTACGACATAGACTCTACTCGTTGTAGCTAAAAGAAAAATATTTAAAATAAAAACCTTATAAAATTGAAAAAAGTATAAAACAACAATGTCAGAATATTTATTTTAATATAAAATAGAACAATAAAAATGTAATAATTATTAATAATTAGGGAAAACATAAATATTATTCTACTAAATTGGTAGAGGCGCCAGATAATTTCTAACACTAGTTTGTGTTGCCTAATTTAAAAAATTGCAGATTTATATTTGGTCAATTACATTTCCCTTTTTATTTATTTTCCTATCGTCTGCTCTTTCTAGCGCTGGCACAGTAAATAAACTATTTGAACGATAAATTTGAAGAAACTCGTTGAAATGTAAACGGGACATTACATGTTTTACTGCCACTTTTACCACAGTAACTAAATTAACTTTTTTTAATGTAAGAGGTCAGCGAACAAGCACCAGATTTTCTATAAATTTTAAAGAAAGAAAAAATTTCGCCCCAGACAGGATTTGAACCTGTAACCTTTCGTCTCAAGCCGACGAATGCTCTAACCAATTGAGCTACTGAGGATTCAAGTCCCGTGGCGAAATTTTTAATTCCTTTCTAACCCGTTAACGCGGGTAAAGCACCAGATTTTCCTGATAGTAAGAGATAATCGTAGCCTATAGACATTATGTGTGTGTTTATTAAATGTATTCTGGTATCTACGAGTATTTAAGTATTTCTATTTAATAGTGTCGTTGACTAACACAACACAAGCATATAATTTCCTTACTTTGGGGTTAGATTCAATTTGTGTGACTAGTCCAGGGACATTTATTTATTTACCGTTGACGTTAAAGGTGCCTGTCCTGTGGCCGGGATGCAAGGCATACTGTGCAAGTCTACCGGCTACCCTACACTCCAAGCCGGAACAGGACAGTCATTATGGCAGCAGGAATAGGAGAGGCGATGGATCCCTACCCAGGCAACTTGCTACCTAGCACTATACCACCCGTATTAAACCTGTTGTAAAACTGACAAAAAACACAAATGTGAAAACGTGTGTGAAAGAATGTCCAAATACATACATTTTAAGGTTTATTGCGTGCATGTTATAATCCTACTAACATTATAAATGCGAAAGTTTGTATGTTTTTTTGTTTCTTTGTTACACCTTCACGCAAAAACTGTTGAACTCATTTTCATTAAATTTAGCACACACTTAAGAAACTTAGATTAACACATAGGATAGTTTTTATACCTGTGGGACCAAAACTAACCAAAGGGCAAAAGCTAGTTTATTATAAATATACTCGTTTGCGTAAATGAAATGGTGGGGCATGTCATTTCAACTTAGATAATTTATACGAGGATTTGTAATGATTCCACAAAGCTGACAACTCCTAAAATATTAGCTAATACATTTGTTAAGCAATAGCTAGGTGTTAAAGCTTTTCTCGTCTTTATGTATACACATTATGCTCTACAAATGTTATATTACAGCTAGAATCACAAATATGTGCAGCGCATAGTGTGCTACTATTTGAATACCAAGCGAAAATGAGGATGTTAAAGAGATCCCAGACCTTAGTATAAATTTTATGACCTGACCTCAAATTGAGTCAGTTAAGTAGCAATGGTCATAGTTTTTAAACACTTATACTTAGTTTTAGTTAGAACTAGCTGCTCCGGCAAACATAGTTCCAGCCATTCAGTTTGTAATGCTGTAGAGTTAAAATGTTGTTTTTCCTAGTTTCTTCGCAGTCAAATGGGATAAAAAAGTATTCTATGTTATTTTCCTAGTTCTAAGCTACCTTCCTATAAAGTTTCAGCTAAATCGGTTCAGCCGTTCTTGAGTCATAAATCGTGTAACTAAAACCACTTTATTTTATGTATATAGACTAGCTGCCTGTCCAGGCTTCGCTCGGATGGTATATTTTTTATCATTAATTAAAACGTAAGCTACTCTATCTTTTAAGTTGGATCAAATTGCATACGGTACGCAAATTTTATTGAAATCGGTTGAGTAGTTTAGGGGTCCATCGCGAACAAACAACGTGTAACGTATTTTATGTTATATATGGACTATAATCTAGACAAGCTACATATTTGATCACACCTAAAACTAAATACCATGCAAGTAATCTATAAATAAAATAAATTGCATCAAAGTCTATAGAAGTCTCAAAAGATAAAAACCAATTCCCTGCATTATCAACGAAGATTGGCTGGAAGTAAACACACAAACCAACTGAAAGTTTTAATTGAAGAGTCCTCTAGTTGGTTACGACTAACACTCCAGTCTATGTAAATAACTAATGATACGAAATTTTGCTGTTTTGGTTTTAGTAACTAAATTACATTGAATTAGGTTTACAAAAGTTGGTAGAGCCTCAAGTTTGAGACAAATGTTTTGAATTTTAATTGTATTTAAAGTTGAATGCCAAAATAAAGTCTTATTTGTGAATGTCACCGAATAATAACGTTTTATAAATTATCATATTATTTCCCTTACACAGAAATTTCTTAAAATTACAAAACTAAAATACATTTCTTTAAACAGAAACCAAAGTAAGTTGCCTTTCCGTAGGTGGCTACAGTTTTAGAGTGAATAATATAAAGAAGTATTTTTTAAAAAAAGTATCTTCAAGGCCATATCCCCGAAAAGGTAGACAAAGGCACAACCAGGGCACCTACGACTAGCGGAAAATATTAAGTTCCACAATGTGATAGCTGGCAAGCCTATTGCCAACCGGGCACATATCCAAACCCGGGCAACATTATTTTCAGTAGAACATTGAAGATATACACTTCAATGGTTTTTTTTCGCCCGACCCAGGGATTAAACCCGGGATCTCAAGAAGTCGAGTCCGTCGCCGTACGGCTAGACCATAGAGGCAAAAAGTTTTGGAACTTAATATAACTAACAATATGATGATACTTAACAAATTTGTGATTATTATACTCCAATAAATCACAATTGCAGTCGAAAGTTAGGTCAAGCTTGCAGAACTTCAACTTGCAATGTAAACTTTAGTAATATCTAATGACTAAGTCAAAGAACAGAGATTATAAAGTGAACATTTTGAATATCCTTGCATAAGCTCACAAGCTCAGGTTCTAATCCTGAAAGTGGCAGAAATTTTTGTGACGAATATGGAACACTATGTTTATAAAATTTGTTCTGGTGTTTAAACGTGTATTTATATACAAATAAATAACTTAAGACAAATTAATTAAACCTCAAAGTAAGCAAATTATAGGCTACAGTACAGTAGTACTATTTAAATTATGAGCTGCGACTATATTCGCCAACCTTCGGAAATGCGAATGTTTAAAGATATCTATATAGAGTTGTTATTACATAATTAGTCATTTCGCTTAAATTTTAGGTCAGCCAATTTAAAAATAATAGTATAAAGTAGTAAAAAGTGTAAATCCAAAGCGCATAATTTAAATAGTAGTACTGTACTATGTTTATGTTGACAATTATTATACTCACAATTTCTCGAATAGATAGTGGAATAAATGTAATAAACACTCAGATCAGGAAATGCAGACATCGATATTCATCACACAAATGTACACGCACGCAAAAGTATACACAGAAAGTTTAATACAAAACTGAATTGGATCAAAACGTTTTCAGAATTAAAGATCAAATAAAAACAAGGTACAAAAATAATATCAATAGCGGTTAGAAGTCAAGAGAATATAAAAGACCGTATCCTGTCTCGACTTATTGATAAGAACCTTCTCCGGGCAATAACTAAGACAACATAATAATATGTGTGTATATTAGTTTTATTCACATTAGAAGTAAATCTTCTTGAAAAGATCTTTAAGCTACCTCACAGGAAGCCGGATGTCTTTGTATGAAACTTCCCAATAATATGAAAGAACTTCCGATCAATAAATTTAAAAATGTGTGGAATGGAAATTAAATGAAAAAGGTAACTACTATACCATTGCGGAATATATAGCTGATATGACCGCTTTGGAATAAATGCTCCTCATGCCAATCTCTTATTAATATAACGTATCATTACATCAATTGTTGTATACATATTTTAAAATAAGAAAAAAAAAGAAAAGCCCGCGCAGTTTCTTGCCGGAACTTCTCAGTGTAAAGCCGCGTTCCGATCCGGTGTTAGATTTAGTATTACATATTATATTATAGACGCGTCACAAGTGCCTCTTAAAGGCTAACGTAAAATAAAGATATTTTGAATTTGAAACAAAAATCACAAAAAACACAGTTTGGAATTCAGTGATACCATACAGCGGATTTTTGTGGATCGTAACTAGAGGACAATGAACGCAATAGAGAAATGTGACCACCAGTTTCTCTCATGCTTTAATAAAGAAGTTTCACTTCAAAAAGAATTACTAAAACTAGTTCACGCGTGATGCCATGATCAAGGAAAATAAAGATACATTTTTTTATATAACAATATACAAATTTTATCAAATCAATAACAATCAAAACCAAGTGAATATGAAAAGGAAATCTCAATAAAAAATAATCACTACATTTGAAGAGAATATTACATTAAAATATATAAATTATCCTCGCTAAATACTATCTCAGCGCAATGATAAATGAAACTGTCAAAACCAAACTTGAGTGTGGTTTATTAATACCAACCTAAGTGCTCATCATTATCATTGACTAATGGAGCAACTCTCCCGGTGATTGTCTTGTCAACAAACAGATCTTTCCGTTGTCAGATTGCGTGTTAACAAAACATTAGTCGCAAAAATGCTTTCGGTAATATGTATAAAACACGTAAATGTCTGGATAAACACTTTACACATTTATTTTGACTTTCTTTGCAAATCTTAGACTATCCGATCCGAGAACAATTTAGACTTCTAAACCAAACTCATGTCAATTATCTGTTATGGAAGGCTTAAGTGTAAATAAAAAAAATGAATTATTAATTTATTTGTACTTGATGCAGTGTTGTGCTGGCTGGCCGACATTGCTAGCTTTCGTTATGTTCCGTTCTGTCTGGTGGACTGGCACACATGGCTTTATGTCCTGATCTTAAGATATCGACTCACTAGCACCACCTATGGTGTTTATATGCAATAACTGTCATTTACCACTTACATCAGGAGTATACCTTATAACTTAGCATATATTCTTTAAATTATACAAAGTCACTTTGAAAGGACCGGCCAAATATTAAAATAAGGGGGTAGACTAAATGGTAATGCATTTTATATGTTATTGCTAAATGGTAATATTTACTTTTATAAACATTAATTTAAAACAAATCCGCAAACATGCTTCACTTGGTCACGCTATGTACCTACCTAGTACTGTCGTACCTAGTAAGTGTCATGACATCACCAGCTTGAGAATGCAAGGGCGGAACCTTGTATCTTGTATTTTGGGTCGGATAAAAAACACAAACAGTTTTTTTTATATTTTTAGTTTTTTCATAGATCGAAAGTGTTATCGATTCCGAATCGTTTCTTGAAATTTGGCTAGTGCTTTAGATGTAACCCTGTATTTTATAAATGAAATGGGTTAAAACTAAAAAAAAGATGTGAAAATAAACGGAATTAATCTAACAGTTCCACTACTTGTGTCATATATAGGCTAGGAATTGTGTCAACAATTATGGACTATAACATAGGGTCCTAAAAAGGATTCGGGACAATAAAATTTTATACACCACGGCTACAGTGGCGCTGTAACATCTATGAAAGTTTACAATCCATTGTCAATCAGTATACTGTCAAATAAAAAATAATATAGCCATATTCAAAAAAAAAATACTCGAGCAGCAGTTAAGTTTTAAAACGTTTCATAAATGAATTTCCAAATGTTAAGCATACGTTTCTGTTAGTACATACTATGAATAAAAAAATAATAGAAGGTTGTATTTGTACCGTAAGCTTGAAGATTTTTTTAGAAAATAAACTTGTTTCGTTCTGAGCGTTTAATTAAGTAGCATTTCTATGGATTAGTGTCGCGTTAGTGGGTGTTAGTTACCCATAACACAAGCATTAAATTTACGTATTTTAAGGTTTTAAAAAATATTTTAATTAATTTTTATAGTTCTTGAAAAGACGCAATATATATTATGATATATTGTATAATATTGCGTCATAGATACTACAAATTATGACAATCACGGAAATGCACCTTTCACAATTTACATATTAAAAACATTAAGCGCAATTACAATATAAAAGTATGAAAATCATCAGAGAACGGCCACCGGATAGCGATAATGTTGCGTGTACCTATCTGAAAATAAACGGAGGAAATTATGAACTTAATACGTGAGTGAAATTTTAATATTAAAGACATTTTACTCTACAAAGTATTCAACAAAGCCGTGTGCACTTTTGATAAACGAGAACTAACTACGCTCTCTAGTGATAAATCCTCCTTGCAGATACGAATATCTGGATGTATGCACTTATTCATGAAACTCCAGAATACACGTCAAGGAGAACTCATTAATATCCACGCTTTAAATGTTTATTCAGCAGCTTATTTTATTATATTACTAGCTGTTACCCGCGGCTTTGCTCGCGTCAACATTAATATGTTTACTGATTAATTTAAAATATTATTTGAATTACAGACTTCTTTGTATACCGCATTAATAAGGACTTCCATACAAATTTTCAACCCATATTTCATCCCCTTAAGGGTAAAATTTCGAGACACGCTTAAAAACGTATCTACTCATTTTCGAGAGGTAGCCCAAAAATAAAGTATCGTGTTTCTAACTTCAAAAATAACGGTATTCCGTACAAACTTTCGACTCCTATTTCACCCCATGGAGGTAGAATTTCCAAAATTTCGTCCTTAGTGGGTGTCTACACAATAAAACGACCCTACGCACCAAAATTCATCGCTGTAGCATTAACAGTTATTGTTTGGCGATAATGAACCAGTCAGTCAGCCAGTGTTATTTTATAAGTATAGACTAGCTGTTGCCCTGCCAACTGCATTACTTATTCCTGCCACCATAACGTCAGTGCTTGCCGTTGGCGTGTTCCGGTTCGGAGAATAAGGTAGCCGGTAAGCTTACTTTACCTCAAGGCCTAACATCCCGGTCTCAGGTTGGGAACGCACCACTACCACCTTTGGTGTCTCTAGGTGGCGTGAATTTCTTCGGAATTTCAGAAAAATCGTCTGCTTGTTTGCCTTCCAATATCATAAAAACACTTAATAGTGACTTTTGGTAGGTAGTGAGGTTAATAAAAGATTTTCCCGTAAAACCTCTTATAAGCTACTTCTGATCAAAATTTTGTAAAAATTATTGAGAAGTTTACGCATGAAAATGAACAGACAAAACGACAACAAGAGCCATAATTTTGGGTTTTGTATCGTGTAAACAATACGTAACAATCATTGTTTTCAATAAATGTTTCTCGGATTATTTAGCACATTTAGTTTCATTATTGTGTTATTATATGTCAGACATCATTTATTTTTCATTGTCGGCTCCTAGTCAAATTCTATCTACAAGTAAAAAACAATTTTTTGGAATGGGTAAAAACTTCTTAACTCGCGTCAGGATTCGTGACGCGAGTCGAAAATTCGTAAGACGGCGCAGGGCGCTTGCGCGAATATTCGTGTTGTCATGTTTGTGTACGATAACGCAATAAATGAACAGTGTATTGTATTGATAGTACTTTCATACTAATAATAAAAGCAATTCGTGCAAAATTACTCCCTAACCATTCCAAAATATCAAAAATGCACAACGTTAATATTCAAGCAATTACTTCTGCCAGCACTCCCGGAGTGCAACCCGTCGTTTTTTAAATTTGGTATATATTTAAAAATTCATCTGTTAGTAGCTTTGACTTACAACCATTATACAAATATGTAATGTGCTCACATTGATATTAGACAAAATTGTGTAATTTGTACAAGGGAAAAAATACTAAAATTATGATTAGTCAAGAAAATCAAATCCTGCCTTTACAGCGACTTCTATTCAACACAACCTTCGATCTACATATAACAATAAATATAAGAAAACGGCAGAGTTTAGCAATATCGTAGACCAAAACTATACTCGTAGGGCAACGTTCTTAACAATAAGAAAGTCTGTAGAAGGGCGTAGCAATTTCGTAGAGCTAAGCTACAACGCAAAATGAATGACGAGAAAATATCTTAGAACTGGCTTTGACAGCCATTTCATACACATGACGACTGTTGGCGACTGTTTTATGTACAAAGTGATTATATACACTATGTATGTAAAAGTGTTTAAGTAATGTTGCTAATAATACTTTCTGGTATTCACAAAATTGTAAGATTGATTTAGATAGTGATCTATGTATGTATGTATGTAGTGACATAGTATAAAACAAAGTCGTTCTCTCTATCTCTATGTCCATTTGCATGCTTAAATATTTAAAACTACGCAACGGATTCCGATGTTTTTTTAATAAATACAGTGATTGAAGAGGAAGGTTTACACGTATATTTCGTACCCGTGTAAAGCCGGACCGGGCCGCTAGAATATAATAGAAGATAAAATTTTATAAAAAGCGTAACTATTCTTGCGACGAATTCGTGATCAAGAGCTAGTTCATGATAATATGTTCATGTAATTTAAAGAGAGTCAAAAAATGGTCGCTGAACCAGCGATTTTAACCGGCCTCCCCTGAGCTATACACGGATATGAATAATTGAGTACAAATATTTTATTATAATGACGCTTCAACTAGAGCAATGCGAGATATTCCAACATTCTCGAGGTTGACGTTGGAATTTCAGTGAAATTGAGGCAACCAATCAATGTTATTTGACACAAGAACAAATAATACTGTTAGATATTTCTTTATATGATGAGGCAAAGAAGCATAAGGTTTCTTGATGGTTAGAAACAACCATTGGAAATAGGTGCGTTGCTGTCCCTTAGCCGGGAAATTTGATGGATTGTGCAATGACCAATACTAATAACCTATCTAAGATCAGAGATAGTACTATTTTTCGATAAGTAACAAAATTATCTCAGTAACTAATTAACTAGGTGATTCATATTGGTCATAAATCTACCAGCTATCCTACACGCTATACCGAGATGTCACGAAAAATACAATTTTTTTGTGATTATAGCTTTATAATAAAATTTTTAATCATGACCCAATGGTGGCAGGGTTATTTTTTATTTAATATTAAAAAATACTTTTTATTAAAACATTAAAAAAAAATATTTATTTTATTGATGTTACCTCCAAGTAAGCAAAGTATGTGATTCTAGAATATATATCGTAGTAGTAGAGTATCTATTTTATTTACATTGTATAAATACGTTTTTATATAAAAATTGAACTTTTCCACGACAGAATTAAGTTAACACTTGAGTGAAAGTTCATTCTAATAAAGTTTAGCTAAAGTGTACCATAAGGTGCATAGTGGAAAAGTGTGAACGTTATTAAAAAAGTATTTTTATCTTTTTTATCGCTCTCTGATCCCTTTGTTGATATAGCTACAGGAATATTTTTTTCATAATATTGGAAGGCAAACAAGCGGACGGATTTCCCGATAGTAAGAAATTCACGCCACCTAGAGATACCAAAGGTGGTAATGGTGCTTTGCCAACTTGAGGCCAGGATGTTAGGTCCCGAGCAAAAGTAAGTTTACCGGCTACCTTGTCTTCTGAACCGGAACATACAACAGCAAGCATTGACGTTATGGCAGCAGAAATAGGAAGGGCGGTGGTACCAGTCTAGGCAAGTCGCTGCGAAACTATGCCACCTAGACAGATGTCACAGTGTTAGTGACGGTAAGTATATGTTCGTCTTTTACGAGCTACCAGGCGAGAAGGCAAATAATGTTGTCTGCAAGGATTCGGACCGACACAGGGAAGGGGAAATTTAATATTATTCTTCTTACTGTTTCAAGAGTGAATGTCAGGTCACAATCAACTTCATCAGTAACTTCTACACATAAGAATATAGTGATTATATGTTGGTACATTCAAGAATTCTAAATCTAGGAGCTTATCAAATTTACTTCTTGGAACATCTTTATAAACAGTTTTATGATAATATGTATTCCTTCGAAAATATTTCATGTGGGTACTCATAAAGCTTGTTAACGAGACTTGGAATCTTACATTATATAAAAGTTAAGAAGAATATGTAAGACGTTATCATGTAATAAATAACTGCTGATTTCAATAAGTCTTCATTCAAATCCATTATATTATTGTTATAAATTTAGATCATAATCCACACTTATAGCTAAAGTTGTTTAACATTGACGAAATTTGATTTGTTGAAGACCCGAGTTCAGCTAAGACTATTTTTTTAATCAACCACTAAAAGCATATAATGAAGGATGAAGGTTTGTTTGAAATAGTTACTAGTCTAAATTGTAAATATCTAGTTTAATGTAAAACTTAAAAAAAAATATCTTCACGCCCATATCCCCGTACATGTAGGCAGAGGCACACAACCAGGGCACCAACGACTAGCCGAAGATACTAAGTCCCACAACGTGATAGCCTATATAACCCTATCGCCAACCGGACACATATCCAATTCCAAGCAACGTAATTTTTTTTGAAAATTGAAAATGCTCAATTTCTAATTTTTTTGTTGCCCGATCCGGAGATTGAACCAGGGACCTCAAGAAGTCAAGTCGCACGCCGGACCGCTAGACCACAGAAGCGATATAATACTTAAAGCATTTTGAATCAATCTGTATTTTTGCCTTGAAATATACAATCTGTATAAATATTTATTAAGGTTTTCAACCTTTTTGATAAAAGTATCTGTTAACATAAATGTTTCTTGGTTTAACAAAACATTTCCAAGAACAATGAAAATGAAATAACTACACCGAGGGTAAGTCAATTTTCCATCAGGTTAAATAAATATTGGTTCATTTATAAAATAATATTATCTCAAGCTGTATAATAAGAAATACAAACTCTGGGAGTTTCCAAAGGTGGACAGGTCAAACAGAAGCAATGAAAACAACGTTAAATCGATAAACGGAACGTAAACATTAGAAACGTTGGGCAAACTAGATCCTTAATCGGAAAGTCCACAAAGGTTGCTACGATTTTTACTTCTTTTGTCGATTACTTGATTATATATTTGGACTTTTCTTCTCAAGAATGTATAGTCATCACTAGTATTACAATCAGCATTTTGTTTAGCTATTCGTCATTGGTTAATGCACAAACTAAGGAAAGTATAATGACAACATTTGAAAAATTTGGTCATTAGTTGGAAACGAGATTTCTAAGGCTGAAGCTTACGTAGGCCGATGTAACAAATGATTTCGGTAAAATTTTGAAATATACTTTTGTAAGTGACAAATGCTAACACTAACAGCAATGCGTATTCTATCAGCTTATTAATCATATACAAAAAAATTAGTATCTTCACGCCTGTATCCCCGACGAGTAGGCAAAGGCACAACTAGGACACCCACAACTAGCTGAAGATACTAAGTCCCACAATGTGATAGGTGGCAAGCCTATCGCCAAGCAGGCTCATATCCAATCCCGAGCAACATTTTTTATTAGAAAATGTGAAAAAACACATTTTCTTTTTGTTGCCCGACACGAGAATCGAACCCGGGACCTCATGAAGTCGAGTTCAACACCTGAAAAACTTAAACGCAGATGCGAAAAAATATATACATACATATTTTATGATATATGACACTATTTTTTTCTATGCAACCAATCACATTATATTTATAAACAGACAAGTAAATAAAAATTGCAGTGAACTGCATGTAGTGTTTTATTTAGAATTAAGTATAATATCTACGCGATTTTTAGGGAGGCAAATGAATGTTTATTGATAAGATGAAGGGGTTGGCACCAAAAATGTTAATAGTGTGTTTCCAACGTTAATCTGGGATGTTATGCATCTTGCGTTGATAAGTTTACCCCCAAACTGTTTCATGACAATGACAAATGTAGATGTTATTGCTCCTAAGTCATTTCGCTAAATAAATAATCCAAACATCTAATTTTGAAAATAATCTACTTGCGAGCGATATTCAAACTTCTACTTTCCAAAATAATCTACTTGTGAATAAATTTTGAATGAATAAATAAAATTTATGTAATATATTCACTGAATAATTTTATTGTTGAATAGGTCGATAGTAAATAAATCAATCGAGCTACGTAACGAATACATTGTTGTAAAATCTGTGTGAGAGTTAACATACTGCTTCTTCATGTACAATCAGATACATAATTGTAAATTTTTTTATGATATTGAAAGGCAAACAAGCAGACGGATAGAGACAGAAATTCACACCGCATAGAGACACCATAGGCTGGAATGGTGCGTTGCCAAACTTAGGCCGGGATGTTAGGCCTCGAGCTAAAGTAAGCTTACCGACTATATTACCCTCCGAACCGGAACACGTCAACGGCAAGCGCTAATATTATGGCGACAGGAATAGGTAAGGCGGTGGTATCAATCCGGGCGAGTCGCTGCAAAACTCTACCACCCAGTCTATGCTCGCCTTTTGCGAGTTGCCTGGCATAGAAAAGCAGTCTATTCTGCAAAGGAGCCCGGGTCAACACGGAGAAAATATTATATTTCTAATATTAATACTGTAGGCGTTTGGTCGAATTCCATTATTGATACAATTAGACATTATTTAGACGTCTTTTTTGTCACTACACTCTTGGCAGAGTGGTCGACAGTTTACGATATAAGAGGCGCGATTCCGTCACCACTCTACCTGGATGCCTTTCTAGTACACTGGTGAAGGGGATCGCTAAAACCTTGATGGTCGATCAATCGCATTGGTGACCTACCTAAGGGCCTTGTGCCTTCGACACTTCTCTGAACCACGACACGTTCCACAGAGACATCTCTCTTCCGAATAACTTGACCAAAGAAAGTTAGAATTCCAATTTAAACTATGGAGAATAACCTCTGCTTAGTGACATTTTTTTCAAGAATAGATTAATTAATTCTAAACTCTGTCCATTACAGCCCAAGCATTTTTCTCCAGCACCTCTTCTCAAGAGATAATATCGTCTGCCTCTCACTTTCTTGTAGCGTCTACTTCTTATAATCGTATACGAGTAAAACTATAAAAAAGGGTAGTTTTGAGCCGTCGAGTTCTGGTAGCTTTAGTAAAGTTTTCACTTCTCCATTTTTTGCTCAGTTTGTAAATTTTACATGTGACTGTATGTAAATTATACCAGAACTTTTACATTTGTTTCAATTCCAAGGAATTCGTAATTTTGCGTAGTTGTATACTTCTTCAAAAGATCATTAAAAATCCGAATTTATATTTATTTATGGGAAGGTAAGAAAATCGTATTTATTTGTCTTAGTTTCTTTCCTACAAAACAATCCCGCTATAAAATTTTAACTAAGATTTTAAGTAATATTGTATATATTAAATTTTGTAAAATAACAATTTGTTATAGTACCTTATTATTTACTAGCTGTTACCCGCGGCTTCGCCCGCGATAAATTGAGATGTAAGCTATCCTATCTCTCAAGTTGGATCAAACTGCACATGGTGTGCGAATTTTATTATAATCGGTTAAGTGGTTTAGGAGTCCATTGAAGACAAACATTGTGACACGAGATTTATATATATTAGATTTATTGAATGCGATGAAACAGTTTTAGATATTTTGTTTCTTTTGTTACTTTTGATTAAATTTAATTTATATTTTTCATTTTTTATTTACATTTTCAGTTGTTAAAATTTTAACTTCAGTTATTTATATTTAGACTTTTAATGTATTCTGAAGTAGGTGTGGCGGGCCATTCATATATTAATAATAAACAACAGCAGGAACAATTGGTAAATTAAAAACTTGACTTCAAAAATGTAATTTGTTATAATGTTATCCTATTCTATTCTCATAAATATAAAGGTTCTGGAAAATGTTTAAATGAAAAATACTAAGTACAGTTGCAAAAAAAATCAAATACGCTCTCTCTTGCTTGCATAAACGAACTCACATAATATAATGAAGCATTAAGATTTCATCTTTGAATTTATTCCTAAGACGTCACGCAGACTAGTATTTTTTTTAGTTTGTGACTTATTAAAAACGTTAGTTAAATTTAATTCAAATAGTTAAATTTGGCAGATTAACTGAAGTTAACAATGACAGGTATAATCTAGTTTTTATTATTTGGACATAAAAAGTTATGTGGCTATCTGTAGGTTCAAGGAAAAACTATTTATATTATTATGCTTGGGTGTTATCTAACGGAGGTGTTAAGACTATCCAAAACTGAAGTGTTTGTATGAAAAAGTATTGAATGTGGAGACACCTAGGCAGGTTTGCAGGGGTTATGACACTAAGCACTCAACTCTCTACTTACCACGTAAAGAACTTGCCGTGAAGATAGATACGTAAACATCACGTAAACTCGAAGCAATTTATAATAGTCTGCTTTTTGTTCACGACTTTATCTCAGAAATGTCAGAACCTGTGTAAATAAGTTAAAACTGAAACAAGGATGTCTGAAGGTTTCAAAATATAAGACACTTACTGGAGTTTAAACAGCATTACATAGTTAACTCGAGCTTGGACTGCAAGTCGATTAAGTCTTTGTACTTTACTGAATGCAACGCTATGGTAGGGACCAAGTTGTATTACTTGCACTATTTGAGCACATCAGTTAGTTGACTCAATTAAAATGGCATTGTTTTATGCTATTAACCTATTAATTTTAAATTCAAATTCGAAATAGCTATTACGTAGATCTATACAAAGATTCTTGTAACGCGAAATTATAATTGCGAAAGTTTGTATGTTACTCCTTCACGCCAAAACTGCTTAACCGATATTCACGAAATTTGGCACACATATAAATGGTTACTTGGATTAACACGTAGAATAGTTTTTATCCCGACAAATGTTCTTGTAGGACCATTAACCACGCGGGCAACGCCGCATTTATACAATTTTTGCAAAAATAAAGTCAGTGCTCACCACTGTCACATGTCAGTTACACATGAGAAAGATAGCGTAGTATTTTTTCAAAAATCCTCATATTGTTCCGGGTCCACTGAGTAGAATAGAATATCTGCCTCTCTGACAGGCAGTTCGTAAAAAGCGAGCACTGGTATATAATATAGGTAAGTACCAACTAGACCACTGGTGGTAGAGTGTTATGCACCAGCTAACCAGGTAAGTATCTACCACTTTATCTATTCCTGTGATATTTCAGTCCGAATGGTTGGGGTAGCCTGTAAACTTGCACCATAGACTAAAATCCTGGCCATTGGACAGCGCCGCACCTGAAACATCTGTGGTATCCATGAGCCACGGTTGTCTCTTACCATCAGGAGAGCCGTGGGCCCGTTTTGCTAACTTATCACATAAAAAAATAACTTTGTTTTACACGGGTTTTAGTTTAAAATCAAAGTGCTGAATGTCACAAACTATGCCTCTAAGTTAACTCGTCATAGATTTTAGTTACACTTGAGCTCAAGTAAAAAAGAAGACTTGTTTTAGCTTATCTTTGTTAATATTTTATTACACTCTAGCTGTCCCAGCTAACTTCGTTTTACACTTTGTATCAAAAGAATTTAAATGTTGCTTTTCGTTTCCTCGCACTTTTTCCCAATTCTTAACTAACTTTCCCAGGACTTCTACAAATAATTTAAAACTAAAATCAGCCAATCTAGTCGTTTTAAAGTTATATGTACATACGATTTGGCAATTCATTTTTGTTTAAATAATATAATCTAATATATTTATATATAATCTAATATATCTATGTATTTTGATAATTTTAATTTTGATATTGATTTGTAATCATGTAATTTTCATATTACATGTCAACAACTTTGAAATTACCAAAAGAAATGAAATCTTATTAAAAGAGTTAACATTAAATGACAAATCAATAGCTGTGAATCGAAACCAAATTAATACATATTGACTGCTTGAGGTCCCAGGTCGGGCAACAAAAAGAACATTTGGTTTTTTCAATTTTCTAACAAAAAAAAAACGTTGCTCTCGATTGGATATGTGCCCGCTTGGCTATAGGCTTGCCACCTATCACATTGTAGGACTCAGTGTCTTCGGTTAGTCGTGAGTGCCCTGGTTGTGCTTCTACCTACCTCTTCCGGGATATGGCCGTGAAGATACTTTTTTTTAACAATGTGGAAATGCTATAGCTAAAATGATAACATACCTACAGCATCATTACATATAGCACACTGACTGCTAGTATTTTATTAGTCTTCGAGGGTGGATCCAAAAGTTCGTGGCCGAACCTATATGGAGCTGTGACATCTTTTTAAAATCTACCGTCATTTGTTAGTATGTGTCATATTGATTTATTGTGCGCAGTTTCATTCCGATAGTGAACAATATAAATTTTCTGTGATTATTTGTTTGAAGCAATCTGACGCAATTTTCAATCATGGAGAAAATTGAACACCGTGCAGTCATTAAGTACCTCAATAAAAAAGGCCTATCACCAAAAGACATCCATCAAGATATGGTGAGCACTTTGGGGGAGTCTGCTCCATCGTATTCCAGTGTCAAGAAGTGGGTAGTTGAGTTTAAGCGCGGTCGTGAGAGCATTAAAGATCGGTTTATGTATAGGAATAAAAAAATCAACCTCTCAACTATCACCATACACAAATATATATAACATAGATTTTCTATTTTTTTTTGTTGCCCGACCCAAACATCGAAACCAGGACCTCTAGGAGTCAAATTCGACTCCAATCCGCTAGACCACAGAGGCAATCAAAAAATGTGTTTTCAGATTTCCTATAAGGATAACGTTGTTTTGGATTAAATATGTGCCCGGTTGGCGATAGGCTTACCATCTATTACTTTGTCTAGTCACTACTTGACTGGTACTTGACTAGTCATGGGTGCCCTGGTTGGCTCTGCCTACCTCTTCAGGAATATGGGCGTAAAGACA
This sequence comes from Calephelis virginiensis, assembly GCA_002245475.1. Taxonomy (NCBI): domain Eukaryota; kingdom Metazoa; phylum Arthropoda; class Insecta; order Lepidoptera; family Riodinidae; genus Calephelis; species Calephelis virginiensis. The sequence continues at coordinate 274,397 of NJDC01000825.1, read as the reverse complement.
TGCGTGTTACATTGAAAATAAAGTTATTATATATTAAAGTAATTATTAAAAATAGCGTTATTTTTAATATAACATACCATAACTCCATTGTGATAAGAAGAAGCATAAACACTTTTGCATTTACAAAAGAATGGATTTTGAATAAATTTACAGATCATTTCCGTCAGTACGTAAATATACATGATTAATCTACAATGCACAGGAAATGTTAAACCAAAGTAAATTGTCTACCTACTGATTATATCACAATGTATGATCAATCATACGAACGGTATAAGGTGGCGCAACGTTCCGTAGGACGCGCTCATTCATCACACTTCGAATCATAAGTGCTATAGCGCTTGCTTTCTGGAATCAGCTTCATATATCTTTCAAACAACAAGCGAGGAATTGATTTACAGCCAGAAGAATTTATTATTATCTTCATATTATGTAATGGAAGCTGTTGCTAAGTTAAGTGGGTGCTAGATCTAGATATTGAACTACTAATCGCCTCTGTGGTCTAGCGGTTCAGTTGTCAGACTTTACTGAATGAGGTCCCGGGTTCGATTCCCGACTCGGGCAACAAAATGGAAATTGGAAATTGTGCATTTTTAATTTTCTAATAAAAAAAGCGTTGCTCGGAATACATTTGTGCCCGGTTAGTGATGGGCTTGCCTCCTATCACATTGTGGGACTTAGTGTTTTCGGCTAGTCGAGGGTGTTGTGCGTCTGCCTACCTCTTCGGGGATATGGGCGTGAATATACTTTTTTTTAGATATTGATCTACGTACCGGGGAAGACCTAGGTTGACATTCCACGATCAGATCGCTCGGATATTATCCGAGGGTGATGTCAAAAGTCTCCAAAACCGGCGTGTTTGCATGAAAAGGGTAATGAATGTGAAAGAAGCCAGTGAGGATTGTCAGGATCGTGAAGTTTGGCACTTGATACTCTGTGCCTACCACGTGAAGATATGTATGTATCTATATATTGAGCTACGAGTACAAGAAATAATTTAATAGTATTAAAATTGCAAAAAAACCGACTTAGATTTCAATAAGTCATCCAAATAAACAAAATTTCAAATTTTTAAACGTGTTCCCAGGGATCTCATCATCAGATCCAAACATGGAGGTAAAGAGACTTTGGATTGAGGTTGAAAACAATTCAACAATAAAGGACTCGATGAAATTCATTCATTTCTAAAAATCCGTCTGCTTGTTTTCCTTCCAATATCAAAAAAAATTAAAAAAAGAATGATCAAATCGCGATGCAGTCGCAATGAAATATTCGGCATCGGTTGTTGCAGTTGTAATGCGCTTAATTATCTGAGGATGGTGTCAACTCTACAAAACAGGCTGTTTGTTTGAAAACCACAACGATGCTCTCAGCTTGCCCCACAACGGACTTGGCGTAAAGATGTATATGAAGGACATAAAAATAAATTATTAACAAATACAGTTACATATTTTTAATACAGAAAACAAGTTATAATTTAATGTATTATATTTATAACACCTTAAACAGGAAGGTGACAGGTTACTTTCTTTTATTGCTGACAATTCTCTTTCATTGATTTTTGTATCCAAAACTTTGAAATTAAGTATGACACACACGTTATACACAATGCTATACAATGCTATGTAGAAAATACGAACGAATAAAATCATAATTAAATATGAAACTTACAAGTCACATTTCAAAATGGCCATAACTTCCGTTCCTCTTTATCTTCATTTATATATGATGATATTACGGCTAGAAGTGGGTGCCCTGGTTGTGCCTCTGCCTACCTTTTCAAGGATATGGGCGTGAAGATACTCCTACATAATATTATTGGGTCTTTTAATAATATTTAATTTGAAAAAACCCAAAACATCATACTCTTTATCAATGGCACTTAATGGGATTCCTTTACATACACATTTATTTAAAAATTGTGTACAAAAATATAATAAGTATTTAATTATAAAATATTTCCAGCGCAAGAAAATATTAACAAATAAAGTACTCATTATTTGAAGTATTAATACTCAAAGGCTATTTATGTGCTTTTCATTTTATTTAAAGCAACAATCCTCTTAATTTAAATTCGTGATGTAATAAACTTAAAATTGGCCGTAACATACAAAACTTATTTTTTAATGCCAAATATTTTTTGTACTTGTGATGAGATTTATGTCAATAATTAAGTTCTGTTAGGTTTGGCTTCCTGGCACTTATAAAAAAAAAGCACTTTTAAGGAAGCAATCCTTTATTTACGATATTATTTATAAAGTTTATTCACACAACACTACACTTTACTACTCTTTTACTTTACTATTGACGCGACTTCGCGGCCCTGATGAAGGGCGGTACGACCCGGAGTTGGTATACTATTTAGTCTCCTCGCTGAGGCCAACCGGCAGGCAGAAACCGGGTCCGTCGTTGGGCAGCGATTTGACTGAATGTATAGAACTGACTGAAAACTTGGAAAACAAGGGTTTTTATACAGTATTATTGCTGAATTGTAGGGTTAACTGCAATTCAGCAATTTGGCAATGAAAATAGGGATGTAACAGTTCGTCAAAGGAATTTTATTAGAAAGGAAAAGAAAATTCGATACATAAATCTGAATTGTAACAAACCTGACGTTCAGGAACGTTTTGTTAAAACTTTTAATGATTACAAAAGATTTAATCTTTAAGTCGAATGTTCGTAGCCGGAAAATGCACAAGTTATTTAATTGCAAAGTTCGGGATCGCCAAATAAGCTCGCAAACAGTGGAGTCGAGGGTCCGTGGTTACACACTAGTATAACTACGATTTGTGTGCTGAAACTAGTCTTGCAGTAAGCAGGATTTAGTTTTGGTTTAATTATTTACCGCAATTAGAATTCATTTCTGATTACTCCGTTGGTCGAGAGGTTAGCGTTTACATCGGCGATCTGCGAGGCGAATGATTATACATATTGCTCTTTAATCTTCCCTCTGTGGTCCAGGTGTTGGACTTGACTTCATGAGGTCCCGGGTTCGATTATCGAAAATGTGGCTTTTCCACATGTTGGGATTGGATATGTGCCAGGTTGGCAATACGCTGTGTCGCCCATTGGTTATTTAATTCATCGTCATCATCATCATCAGCCGGAGGGCGTCCACTTCTGGACATAGGCCTCCCACAAGTCACGGACACCAGCCGCTTGTATCCAGCGACTCTCCCCGACTTTGACCAGGTCATCAGTCCACCGGGTAGGAGGTCGTCCAACACTTCGTCCTCCGATGTGGGGCCACCACTCGAGAACCTTTCTTCCCCAGCGGTTGTCGGTACTGCTAGCAGTGTGGCCTGCCCATTGCCACTTCAGCTTGCTAACTCTCTGAACTATGTCTGTTACTCTCGTTCTCTTGCGGATCACCGAATTACGGATCATATCTCGCAGAGAAACACCTCCATAGCACGCTGAGCGACTCTGAGCTTATTTAAGAGGCCCACATTTAACGGCCAAGTCTCAGCTCCATATGTCATCACTGGTAACACACACTGGTCGAAGACTTTAGGCTCTGCGGTAATTTGTACAAGAAGATACCCTTTACCTTCTCGAACGCTGCCCATCCGAGTTGGATTCGGTTATTTAATTACTGGATGTTAATAACAGTCAGTCGTAACTAGATGGCTGGGAAAGCAAAGCTAGCCTGTATTGGTAGCATCGCCTTACCTATTCTTGCTGCTATAAAGTCAGTTGTCATCTCGCAATTGTCACAATGTTCGCTTCTGTGGTCTAGCAGTTCAGGTATTGGACTTGACTGCATCAGCTCCTGGGTTCGATTCCCATGTCGGGCAATAAAACGAAAATTTGGTTTTTCGAATATTAAAAAAACGGTGGTCGGGATTGGATTGGCGATAGGCTTGCCGCCTATCCCATTAAGGGTCTTAGTGTCTCCAGGTAGTCGAGGGTGCCCTGGTTGTGTCTCTGACTACCTCTTTTGGTAATATGGGCATAAAGGGGCTTTTCTTTCTGTTTATAGGTGTTTCTATGTATGTGTATTTCTATTAGCATATTTCCCTTACACCAATAACCCAAGCAAAAAAGTTGCTCATTTGAATGTATATAATTTTAAGAAACAGTTGTTTATCCATGACTTCGTTAGGGTAGAATAAAATTTTGACACAAACTTTCATCCCTTAGTCTTTTAAGGATTGATGTTTGAAAAAGAATAGCCAATGTTTGAACACAGATCTTACACATAAGAATATCAAATTTCATCAAAATCGGTTTAGCGGTTTAACCGTGAAAAAGTAAGAGGCGGACAGCCTTTCGCATTTATGATATTAGTATCTATTAACTATCCAGTACTAAAGAATTTTAAAGTCTACTGACTTTACAACAGTACAACAGTACAACAGCGGAAACTTACTCTAGTGTTTCAACTTGTTTCAAAAATTGGATTATAATAGATTTTACACCTAAATTCAACATTTGCATGAATACGAGTCATTAAAAAAATTAAGAGTCCTTAACAATGGAAATGCTCCCTTGAATTGATACAAGATCATGTGTGACTACAGTTAGTGACTTACCGTCACTAGCACCGCGACATCCTACTAAGTGGTAAACTTTCACAGCGACTCGCGTGGATTGGTATCACCGCCTTACCTGTTTCTGCCGCCATAACGTCCGTTGTTGCTGTTGACGTGTTCTGGATGAAAGGGTAAAACTTACTTTTTACTTTAAGCCGGTAAACTTACTTTTTCTCGAAGTCGAACATCTCGGCCTGAGGTTGTAAACGCACCATTACCACCTTTGGGGTCTCTAGGAGGCGTGAACTTCTTACCATCATGAAATCTGCCTGCTTGTTTGCCTTCAAATATCATAAAAAAATACTATCGTCATCAATATATATGAAAATATATGCATTATTAGTTATACTTAGTAACTCAAAAAGTTCTAGTCGGATAATGAAAGAAAATGAAATTAATCCATCTCATTTTTCAAAAAATAATAACCTAAATGGGTTTATTATTGATAGAGCAATCGCGAAAAAACACAAAAAAAAAATAAACACATAGTCCAATTGATAACCTTCCCTTTTTGGGGTTGGTTAAAAAGAATTTAAGATATTAAGAGGCCGCAGTCCCGTCGTGACCACGGCCTATGCAACTAGGCCGAAATATCGACAAATAAAATAAAAAGAGATCGTGAGTATCCCGTATAAATAATTAAAAATGTTATTAATTCGCGACGATTTAAGTTTAAAATCCTAAAAAGAAACTGTTTATTATTTTTCATTTATTTATAATATATCATTCTCATCGGCCTAATAAAAGCTAAAATGTTTTTACCGACTTGGTATATAGTGACTTGTTACTGATAACAAGACTTAACTAATACGGAGGACATGGCAGCATTGCCTAAAAGTAGCCTTAGCGGGCCCCAGAAAGGGACGAATTAAATAAAAAAATAAAAAATAACACGTGAAAATGCCAGCCAGGATAATTATCTCTCTTATTTTAATACAGAATGCTTGTTGTCGACACAGATGACACCTAACGAGGAGATGCATTAAGTCCCCGCGATTCGCACCGCGGAAATGACGTGCAAAATAAAACGCAGCAAATCACCCGTACAGATATTCTGATAACAGGATATTCTTCAGGTCAATTTAAGGCTTATTTTTGTATAAATATAACAATGGAGGGATTATTTGTACAGTAGAGTATGCACCTATGACTTCATGTAAGCGACTCTTAGGTTTTATTTGAACCGACTTCGATTTCACACTTCCACAAAACTCATATCCAGAATATCCTCACGGCAGTGGCGATAGTTGAAATAAAAAAAAAATTAAAAAAAAGGAATTTTGAAACCGATTCAGAAACGATGGAAGGTATGACGTAATAAATGGGAAAGGCTATGAGAATGAACGCATGTTTATTACTCTGTCACACAAATTACGAAACGGATTTTTCCTTGCTTTGGTCCAGGCTCCTTTGCAGAATAGACAATACGCCTTCCTGTCAGGCAGCTCGTTAAATGCGAGCATAGGATTATCGCCACTAGCACCGTGACATCCTCATAGGTAGTAGAGTTTCGCAGCGACTCGCCCGAACTTGTTCCTCCGCTTTACCTATTCTTGGTACTATAACGACAGTGCTTGCCGTTGAAGTGTTCCGGTCCGGAGGGTAAGGTAGCCGGTAAACTTACTTTTGCTCAAGGCTAACAAGCCCGAGGCCCTAGACAACGCACCATTACCACCTATGGTGTCTCTAGGCGCCGTGAATTTCTTACCGTCAGGAAATCCATTTGCTTGCTTGCCTACCAATATCATAACAAATAAAATTAACCGGAATATTGTTTATACGTCAGAATAACTAAAAAATGTAAATTGATAAGAAGGAATCGTAGTGAATAGAAGCTAGCCAAGAATAGTTTGCACCCACCCAATACAAAACCACAAAGCAGGCTATTGAGCATAGTTAGACATATAGGCATCGGGATGTAACGACCTCATTGAACGCTAGTTGTTACTGTACCATAACACGATGAAGTCAGTCGCAGGTACATAACTGACTGATAGAGAGCCGTGTACTAATTAGCACTGATTGATACCGCCCTATCCGTTTCGGCGCTCCCAACCAGCTTCAGCTTGACAACTCAATATTGCCTACCTTTGACCCTCATCATTACCATCTATCAACGCTTAGAGCAGTTTCAGACTAGCGTTTTTTTCACGCATATGAGCTCGTTTTTTGAAGCGCATATAGGCGCGTATAAACGCACCTTTTGTCAAACGCTCGACTTGTACGAGCGTTGACGTACTTGTAAGCTCGTATAAGCGCTGTTGATACTACTACGACACCAGCGGTTTGAGCGTACACCCACCCCCGTGTTGGCTCGGGCTCTTTTGCAGAAAAGACCATCTGCCAGCTTCCTGCGAGGCAGCTCGTAAAAAGCAAGCATAGGCTTACCGTTAGTAGCACTGTGACACCGTGACTAGGTGGTAGAGTTTCGCAGCGACTCACCCGGATTGGTACCACCGGTTGGTACCACTCACTTACCTATTCCTGCCGCCATAACGTCATGACCTGTTCCGGTTTGGAGGGTAAGGTAGCCGGTAAACTTACTTTTGATCGAGGCCTAACATCCCGGTCTCAGGTTGGCAACGCACCATTCCCATTTTGGTTTCTCTAGATGGCGAGAATTTCTTATCAGCAGAAAATCCGTCTGCTTGTTTGCCTTCCAATATCTTAAAAAACACGCAGAAATATGCCCGTTTACGTAAGTCCTGTTTTTAGTGGCGCGTAATTAAGCGCGCGTGTAAGCAGCGTATTTTGAAACGACCGTATATGCGCAGACTAGCGTGTCTGAAATGGCACTCAATAACATATCAACATGTTGCTCGGGATTGGATAATATGTGCCCGATTGTTAATAGGCTTGACACCTATCTCATTGTAGGACATAGTGTCTTCGGCTAATTATGGGTGCCCTGGTTGTGCCTCTGCCTACCTCTTTGGGGATATGGGCGTCAAGATATTTACTTACTTATTTACTATATCAACATAATTTCAGTACAGTAAAACAGCAAAACACCGACTTAAATGGCGTCAGAAATCGAAAGCCAGCCTCGCAAGTGGTCGGCAATGATAGTGATGTACGCTTACCCCTCGAACAATGAGTTGGTACAACTCAAGAACTATTAGTCTATCTAGTCTAGGTCAGATATTAATCAAATTTATATGAGACTGCCTCAAAATCATGGTCTGTTTTTTGAAAAAAGAACAATCAAATTCCATTCATTATTACACAAAATAACTACTAAAGCTTTTATCATATTAAAGAATTTCCGTTCTAAACAAAGGAAGTGCTTCTAAAATTATTTTAACATAATATTAGCATCAGAGATAGAGATTGTTAACTATAATCTATCAAGCTTAGGGTAATTTAGGAACCGGAAATTAAACACAGAATACATAATTAAAACTAAAATTGCTGAAATAATAATTTTGAAGTACTTTTGTAAGTGTATATAATTGCATATACTATAATTGTATAGAGGATTATACATTCAGAAATGTTTATTTTAAATCATTCATGTTTGTGTATCGACTGTCACTATGAGTAATAAATATATTATTTTACTGCTTTTAATTTTTATATTAAAAGGAATACTCAACGAAAAGAAAAATTTTGTAAGTACCCATGTGTGATTTGAAAAATAAATGAAGATATATATATATATATAAGATCACTTTGTAGGAAATGTTCATGAAATTTACAATATGTAGACGGAAGGGTACTAAGTTTTTTATTTTATGATAACGAACAAGAAGACTATTGTCCTAATGGTAAGAGACAACAGTGGCCTCAGTACACCATGGATGTTACAAATACTATCTTATGACCACCAATGCTAGTCTATTTTAGCTAGCACGGAAAACGACATTGTTGAACACCGAAGCCATAGAGTCAGGTATATGTAAAGCGAAGGCTCCAATTTAGACAGACAGAAGCAGCACAGGGTTCTACCACTTCGTTGTGACTGACTGACGGAATGACAAATGGATGAAGAAATGATGACGAGGACTAGTGGTAGTTTGTTTATACTAATTTCATATTTTTTCACAAAATTTATGAAAAATCCATGTTTCATATTTTTTAATTCTGGTACCCATTTAAGTATTTCTATGTACTAGTATCGTTGACTAACATCCATAACACAAGCATATGATTTGCTTACTTTGGAGTTAGATTCAATTTGTGTTATTTATCCAGGGATATTTATTTATTATTATTTATTTAAAATAGAGAAAATACAAAGAAATCAGCAGACATTTATTAATAACATGAAATACACGTCACCTTTGAACATGATAATGCAATGGTATGTTAAGCGAAATCTTTACACCGGAAAACGACAATGGTGAGCAAAGGCAAGATATAGTTTGAAAACGCAATCGCACGACATTAAACTCCAACTCAAATTATATTTAAAAAAAAAATCATCACGCCCGTATCACCCAAGGGCCAGGCAGAGGTACAATCAGTCGTGGGTGACACGACTAGATGTAAACACAAAGTCCCAAATGTGATAGGTGCCCAGTTTATCGCCAATCGGGCACATATCTAATCTCGGTTAGCAATATTTTTATTAGAAAACTGAAAAGCATGTTTTCTTTTTGTCTCCCGACCCGGGGATCGAACCCGAGACCTCAAAGTTAAGTTAAACAACCGGACCGCTAGACCACACAGGTAATAACAATTTATTTTGCGGATAAGCGCACTTACTCTCAAAACAAGTTATGATAACTGTTACTTACTAAATGTAAAGTTCTGATTTCGTTCGTCGTTTCGTTTCACTTTTTCAAAAAATAGTGATTTTTTAAAGTTTGTTTTTGCATATCGCCTCTGTGGTCTAGCGGTTCGGGTGTTGGACTTGACTGCATGAGGTCCCGGGTTCTAATTCCGGGTCGGCCAACAAAAAGAAAATTGGATTTTTTCAATTTTCTCATAAAAAAAATGTAAGTCGGGATTTGAAATGTGCCCGGTTGGCGATAGGCTTGCCACCTATCACATTGTGGGACTTAGTGTCTTCGGCTAGTCGTGGGTGCCTTAGTTGTACCTCTGCCTACCTCTTCGGGGATATGGGCGTGAAGATACTTTACTTTGTTTTTGCAGGGAGAGTACAAAGTAGAATATACAAGATGCGAGTTTTGTAAAGGACCAAAAAGAAACGATTGTGGCGAATTTAAGATTGTGGATAAAAGTGACATGTCTAATGTTCATTTTGAAACTTATTTTGCAAATGACTGTTTCATAGGAAAGGTAAGTGATACAGACAGTAAAAAATGTCTACCTATAAATATTTTTAATTGGATATGTTTATTCTTTCATTAAACAATGTTCTGGAATCATTATTGTGTTTTATGATATCTAATTGTTCCAAAATATTTAATGTAATTCCCTTTTCACACGTATGAATCATATTGAAGCATTAGCTAAATTGTGACCAGCTTCCCAAAAGTATTTTGCGAAATGGGTTTTAACGAAATGTTTATTATGTGCCCCGTTGGCGATAGACTCGCCACCTATCACGTTTTGACACATGTCTTCGGCTTGTCGTGGGTGCCCTGGTTGTGCCTCTGCCTATTCCTTCGGGGATATGGGCGTGAAGATCCTTTTTTTACATTTTTTAATTTCTGAACGCCGCTATGTGTTCTTTGTAACATGTTTGAAATGTATATTCCTATATATTCTTAACACTAACCTTTATAAATCCCTGACTTATGTTTATTATCTAATTTGTCTTATTAGTAGTAACATGTAATAATTAAATTATTAATAATTAATTATACTCACGAATACATTTATTAGATGATATTGCAAGGCGAAGTAGCAAACGGATTTCCTGATGGTAACAAATTCACGCCGCCTAGAGACACTAAATGTGGCAATGGTGCGTTGCCAACCTGATGCCGGGGTGGTAGGTTTCGAGCAAAAGTACTTATCATCCGAAACGGAAAACGTCAGCGGCAAGCACTGACGTTATGGCGACAGGAATAGGTAAGATGTCCTACCAACCCAGACGAGTCGCTGTGAAACTCTTCTACCTAGTCACCGTGTTAGTAACGGTAAGCCTATGATCGCCTCTTACAAGCTGCCTGACAGGAAGCAGGTGGTCTTTTATGCAAAGGAGTCCGGATCAGCACTTGTGTGCCTTTCTTTATAAAATACATTTTAAATTAAATTACAAAATTAATTGCTTTTATTCCAGGGAAAGGTCGCAATAGGTACTGTTACAGAGAAAAATATTTCGAAGCCTTTGTTTAATCACCAGATAGCGGACCCATGTCATCACTTTGTGGCTTGGCCGACATTTCAGAGGTTTTTTAATTTAACAAGGAACTGTATTATTAGAAAGGTAAATATGGTTAATGAAATATGCAAATGTGTTTGTAAACCAATGTTCCATTATGTACCGGTTGAACGGAAAGTCAGTTTTTCAATTCACGTGTTCTCCAATAATTAATTAAATTAAAAATTAAAAGAAACCCCGGACACAGGAACTCAATTTTCCTTTAAAAAGTAATATCTATGTTTTCAGACATTCGGTTAATCTCTCCACTTTTACCCCCACAAGTTCTAAACGGCTCAACCGATTTTCATCAAACTTGTCTAAGAACACACGCACATACGTTACATTTATTACAAAAAAAACTAAATTGAAATCACTACGTCCGTTCGGAAGTTATGATGCCAAAGACAGACAGACACGTAAAACTTGTAACACCTGTCTTTTTGCGTCGGTGGTTAAAAAGAGAAAGTGATAAGTACGACTTCTATATTTTTTATATATGTTAATCGATTTCTCGGACATTAGTGAGCTTATTTTAGAAAAACATTTTTGTATTAGAAAGAGCGCACTTCTAAGGTGGTCCATTGCCACCAAGCCTAGTACTGAAAACAAAATCCCAGAAAATCGAGCAAAAAATTTTTTTGTACGTAGACGAATTACTTATCGAGATCGAAGTCGTTTTTTTGAAGTTAATTGCGCAAAATTAAAATACACAGATAGCTTTTTCTCTTCGAGTGGTGGGTTCGAGGGGTGATGAGTAGATACTCAGTCATTATAATCACGTTTACACGAAAACTTGATTTTTTTTTTAATGTGTAATCTATTGAAAAACTTTTTTCGTGTTTAAGCCCAGCACGCGGATTACAACACACACTGTATTAATATTTTTAAAATCGTGAATAGACTAATAAAAATTAAAAAGTAACGAGTACTGAAACTCCACTTTGTACTGTCGCTCGTTTTCAAATTCACCGATATAAATGACTAGCTGTTGTCCGCAGCTTTGCTCGCATAAGTTTATGTTGCTCTCGCGCGAAGACTCTAGATATGTTGAAATAGGAAGAAGCACTCTTTCCATGTTATAGTCGCGGTCGGCGAAATTCGAAATTGACGACCTTGTGTTGTGAAAAAATATTATTTTAGGACAAGAACTTTTTGAAATCTGTTTAAACTTGACTTCAACTTATAAACTAGGTTTCTGTCATTTCATGATCATAGGTCAAGAAGTTTTTCAGACTACTCGATTGATGAGTTAGTATCTTGTACCTTTTTTTTCTTTTAACTATGTTATGCAAATAATCATATTGAATGATATGTATCTACACAATACAATACAAAGGTTTTCATGGTCTCCACTTCTAAAGAAAATTGTTTGAATTAAAGACATATGTTTGATACTCGAAATGTTTTAATAATTGTTTCTTGTTTCTAAATACAAATATTTTGATGCCATCACAATAAAGATGGTCGTAGTTTTTTTCTTAATTATTGATTTTTTGTTTATTTTGAATAAATTAGTCAGGTAATTTTTGTAGTATTTTGTACAACTTTGTTTAGTTAAAGTGCAAAAAAGAAACCAGGGTATCGTCCATTTCCTTGATCCCGCAAAAACTTATCAAGTTTGAGTCCTTACTGAAGTTCTTTAGTCAATTCCTGAGGCCAAAAGACCCACACATGATTGTCTTTGACGACTTATGGCAAATGCTGACGCCAATGCAAAACACTAAAAAGCACAAAAATGTACACAGCAATTTTAAACAAATGAAAACGAAACGTAAGCGTTCAGATTCCAAACTTTAGGTTTTTTAAACATACAAAAGTGGGTGAATACTTGACAGAGGGAACATGTGACACTTGAGACCTGCTTTCAGTGTAAATAGGTCATTTCGTTTGCTACAATAAGTTTTTTTTACATGTTCAACACAAAACTTTTCTTTCTCCGTTTAAATGAAAAAAATATAACAGTAATTTTGTAAATATCGTATCGTATGTATCATGTTTTAGGTATTTTAGTAACTAAGAAGGTACAAAAAAAAATATGTATTCGAAATCAATAAACCTTTATTCTAAAACTCTTTAGGCTAATCTGAGAGGGTTAATCTTTTACAGGAACAAGTCAAAAATATTCGGTGACCTTCACAGGGTCATACGGAATGGTCGTGATAAATTTCATTTCGTATAATACTAGCGGCTGGCCCGGCCTCGCAGGGATATGAAATATACATATAAACCTTCCTCTTCAATCACTTTATCTATTTAAAAAAAACGCATCGTAATCAGTTGCGTAGTTTTAAAGATTTAAGCATACAAAGAGGCATAGGGACGGAAGAAGCGACTTCGTTTTATACTATGTATGTAGTGATTCACATTACTTTTACTGTTGATAAAATCTTCATGAAAGTCCATTCTATGTACATATTCTATTTCATGATGGCTATATTTGGATAGTTTTTGAAGTAACAGGGCAGCGCTAAAGACCTTTAATTTAGTGTAAACTCATAACAAGTGACCAAAAATCACACACTCATTTCTATCAGAACAAAAACGTTTACAAGTTATTTTGAAATGTAATATTGAATGGGCACTCATAATATAACTCCCTACCCACTTAACAGTAATGGATTACAAAAATAACTGATCACTCTTCTACGCAACTCCTGGTTCCGTAGAACAATCTTTAAGGGTAGCGCATACTTGGAAATCTTAGGACGCAGAGCGCATCGCAGCGCAATAATGTCTCGATCGCTTTCAAGGACATTCTAGACGGTTATTAATACAGTTTGTAAACATTGGTTTACCTCCGTCTGGACCGCAGATTAAATACAAATTTAATAGTAGTCGGATGATGGAAACAAAGTTCTTTTCAAGGTCAGCTTTATGGGAAAGCATTATAACAACCGTTTACTCATAGAACATCTCTTACACATTTTGGATGAAGCAATGCATACTATGCTAGGCGCATCGCGGCAGATTTTTAGCCACGGATTTCCACGTAGCATCCCAGCCGCGTTCCTCAAAGAGAGTAAAAATGATATTATTAATGCGAATAGAGGGCTAACGTTACATTAACGCTTAAGTTTTGTATGACAACTACCAGAGGCGTCACTTTTCACACTTGACGGTTTTGAATTAAATTAGAGTTGCCTCTTTTCTCTTTTACTTTACTCTTTGTTTTTGTGTTACCAAATTCTTTAGATGCCTTGCGGCCCGGCTCACGTGAATTTGCTTTGTAGCCTGACACGCACAACAACAGTGTGCGCTGTCCCTTAAAAATTGCTGGTTTAGATGCATAAGACTCGCCAAATTATTACTAAAAAAATATGTATACAAGAAAAACATAAACGTGGTGTTTTTTAAATGACTTCTGAAAAAAGGTTATGTACCAATACTATATTTTTATGTATGTTAGTCGATTTTAAAAACTCCTATTTTATTTGAAAGAGCAT
>NJDC01000825.1:228333-253824 GCA_002245475.1 Calephelis virginiensis | reverse complement strand
GCATTGTACGCGAAACACCCAGCCACATGACAGCAACTCACCTATGACATCTATGGAAGGTGTAGGAAACAAATTACTCTTAGCATCCAAAGACCCGAGTGCTTGCTCGCAATTTTTCCCCAGTAAAAATAAACAGTTTACACTCCGGGAGTGCCAGCAAAAATAAAAACTTGAACATTAAAGTTGATATTTTGGAATGGTTAGGAAATTTTGCTCGATTTTTTTAACTGTAACAAAAAGTATTCTACCATCTCCAACTATCGAGATCTTTATACTACCTCACATGCTACTTACGCTTGATAATATACCGGAACACGAAACGAAAATCACAGTATGAAATGCGGCGACAACATGCAATAGTTTTAATCTTCGTCTGCCTTACAAATTTTCGATCAGGTCACGTGTCCTGACGCGTGCTTAATATTTTTGCTCATGCAAAAAGTGCACAACTTTGCTAATAACTACAACATATTTTTTTTACTTCAAAACTGTGATAAGTTCGAAGAAAGCTGGTTAAATAAAAATGTTTATGAGTGAAAACTTTTTTTATACTTATAAGCAGGAGAAGTTTGAATCAAATGTTGGAGTGCTGATTCCCACTTAGGTCAGGTCACGTGTCGTGACGCTTATTTAACATTTTTTACAGATCAAAAGTGTACAACGCTGCGAAGGTTTTCACTTCAAAGAAAACACCGAAAATCACAATCTTTACTTTTAATTAGTAAATATTGAAATTGTCTTTGATCGTACTAAACAAAAAGCAATAATAGAAAGCCAAATCAATCGCCTGTGTGGTCTAGCGGTCCGGGTGTTGGACTTGACTTTATGAGGTCCCGGGTTCGAATCCCGAGTCGGCCAACACAAATAATAAAATAATAAAATAAAATTTTGGTCGGGATTGGAAATGTGCCCGGTTGGCAATAGGCTTGTCACCTATCACATTGTTGGACTTAGTGTCTTCGGCTAGTCGTGGGTGCCTTGGTTGTACCTCTGCCTACCTCTTCGGGAATATGGGCGTGAAGATACATAAATCAATATCGTTTTGGTGCAATAATCGACATTACAATCAGAATTTTGCTATGATTTAGTGACAGTAAAAGTGGTTCCTATAAAACGCAAAAATGCGAAAGTTTATGCGAATATAATGAATATTTCTGGACAAATAAGATGAATAGATCAATGTTAGCAAATTTTATGCTGATTTGGGTTTTGTCAACGATAGTCAAGTGTAGAAAAACATTCATAAGCCCATACTAATACTATAAATGCAAAAGTCTACCAGTGTGTTGCTCTTTCACAGTGTTTAACCCATTCTGATGAAATTTCATATCCATTTAGCTAAAGATCTGGGATCAAACATAGGTTTTTTTGTTTTTTTTCGCTGTTTCTTCTGGTTAGGTTTGAAAACGGTGGTAGTTTACGGTAAACTGGGTTAAATTTATTAAGATTTTAAAATTTTTTGTAAGTTGTAATTCAAATTGTAATAAGAATAAAACTATTTGTTGTATGGACATTAAAACCTAGTGTATATAATTAAATAATCACTTTTATAAATATTAAAATAATTGCACACCATAATGTGGTAGAATATGTTGGAAAGCTTAAATAATTATGTAACAACTTCAACACGCATATTCCGCAAATAAATATATTTTCTTTCTTTTCTTTCCCTCTTTATTTTTCAAAAATGTCAAAGGACTATAATAGGGGATATAAGTTTCATTGAAAATCACGGCGAAATCACCGGCAATTAGCTAGTAATTAATAAGCACACAGACATATAAAAAACGACAATTGTTCTTATCACACAAGTTCTTGTCTCTTGTTAGAATCGAAAATAGCCTTGCATTTGATCGGTAAACCTAGGCGTCGACCAATAATACAGTCATAGAATGGACGTGTGGAGAAACTGTTATTTAACGAAGCTCTAAGATATGGCCAGATTCTGTTGAAATTTAACGCGTTACTCATACTTAAGAGACATAAAGTACACTTTAATTTGGCTACTCAAGTAATGATCATGACATATGTCCTGGGCCAAGTGATTTTTTGGGAGACATACATACAAGAGGCAAGTCTACGTTGAATTTTTACATTAAAAGGGTAAAAATTCAACTTAAATTTGTTTTTTATTTAATTTACAATCCACCGGCAAGGACGACAACAGCGAGCACTGTCGGTATGATGTGAGGAACAGGTAAAACGGTAAAATTTCGTATACATTTTTTTAACAGTAATCAATGTCTAATGTCATAAACTGCCACCATATATATATATATATATATATATATATCTCTCAAATCACTACGACATTTGGATTCCATTGAAATAGGCAGAAGACACTAAGTCCCACTTTGTAATACTCGTAAGTTGCAAGCCTTTCCCCAACTGGCCACATACCTATCTAATCCCAGACATCGTTATAGGAAATATATTAAAAAAAGACAAAAACACACACATTTTCTTTTTGGAGGAAACTAGGCATCCTGGCATCGAACCGGAGACGGAGACAATACATATTATAAAACAAAGTCCCCGCCGCGTCTGTTTGTCTGTCTGTTCGCGATTTACTCGAAAGTTACTGAACGGATTTTCATTCGTTTTTCAACAATAGATAGAACAATTCTTGAGGAAGTTTTTGGTGTATAGTAAGTTTATGTTTTGTACAAACCAACGATATTACAACGACATTAGTTCAATATGTCGGCAAAAAATAAGCCGATCGGGAGATTTCCTCGAAAACGCTGCCAAAACCTTTTGAGTTTTAACAAAACAATGTATGGTAGGATTTTTCCTCTTCAATAGATCCCAAAAAAAGTAAGCGGTGGTATATGTAAATCTTTAAAGAATCACCCACAATAAGCGTATTTTGCGTTTACTTGAAACAGTAAAATGAAGGGTTACTTTAGAACATATTTTTAACAATACAGTATTAACCCTTAATCAAATAAATCTATTAGATACGTTATGCGTGTAATTTATATCAAAATAGCCTTTATATTATCAGAAAAAAATTAACAACTAATGAGTTATCAAAAAGTTTAAACCTCCGGGCGCAAAATTAATATCGTTAAAGCGTATCAAAGACATGCGCACTTACTGCATTCCCCCCTTCCCCCGGAAATACTCACAAACTTTCGCATTTATAATATTAGTAGGATTTTTAATCTTAAATAACCGAAGCGAAGCGAGGGCGGGCAGCTAGTAAGTAAATAAATAAATATTTTCAGAACAAGTTACACAAATTAAATCTAACCCCAAAGTAAACAAATTATATGCTTGTGTTATGGTTGTTAGTTAACGATACTAATACATAGAACCACTTAAATAGATACCAAAATAAATTTAATAAAAAACCCACACCCGGAAATGTAGACACCTAAATGTTCATCACACAAATGCCACTAGCCACTCGACCAACGAGGCGGACCCGAGACCTCATTAAATAAAATTTAACAAGGAATGCTATACTACAGAGGCGATTTTATTGTTATAACAAAAACGTAATTAGTCTTTCGAAAAAGGAATCAATTCATTTGTACTTATAAATTTAATTTACTAGGGCGAGAGTTTATACCCATTCAGCTCAAATTGCACGTGAAATGATGAAAATGAATTTCACGTGAATATGTATACGATAAGCGTTCCGAAATCGGACTATTTAAGTCCGTGACCCGTCATTAGGCATGACCAGTCCCAACTCCCAGCCCGCCTGAATACATACTTCATGGTTTTGTATAATGGGCCAGCTCACTGTTCAAACATTTTCACCTCGCTACGTTCAGCTCAAAGTTGATTTCGATTTCCATACAACGTATAACTTTGATCTCTACACCTGAAGAAGATACGCTATGATTTTCGTCTGTTGATTTTAAGGTTTTGTATGTGTATCGATGATAAGGACAGATTTGTGAACTGTAATCGCCTATATGGTCGAGGACTTCAGGAGTTGGACTTGACTACCGCAGGAGTAGGTCCTGGGTTCGATACCTGGGTCGGGAAACTAAAAAAAATTGTTTTTTTTTAAATTTAGGATTAAATGAAGTAACGTCATGAATTCGAGGTGGTCCCACATTATTTTTTTTTGTTTTTGAGTCATGTTTAATAATACTAATTTTTATTTACATGTTATTTTGACAACGTAGACAAAATGTATCCATTATTTAGTACAACTCAAAACTACCACTATGATGTTGATTTAATATATGAGGGACCATTTTTTTTTCGCAAAAATAATTAATTTGGATCTGTTTTTGCATTATTACTGAATTTAATTTTAATAGCTTTACGTATAGATTTATAAAAAAGACTACTTTCGTATATGATAGATGTTCTGATATTTCGATTCGTCTTGTTAACCCTTTGTTTACTTTATTTACAGAAACGTAAAAAAAGTATCTTCACACCCATATCCCTGAAAAGGTAGGTATTTCCACCCAGGGCTAGCCGAAGACATTTAATCCCACAATGAGAAAGGTGGCAAGCCTATCGCCAAAGTAATTTTTCTTAGAAAATTGAACGTTAATTTTTTCTTTTTTTTTATTTGTTGCTCGACCCGAGATCAAACCCCGGACCTTCGTCTTCGTCGCCCGACTGCTAGACCACAGAGGCGAATATAGGAACGTAAGCATTTAACGTAACGTAACGTAAGCATTTAACGAATAGTCCAGGCAACTCTTCCATTCAAGCTTTTTTTTATTGTTTATCCTTGTAAATAAAATTTATTACCGACGATGTCAGTGCACAAATGTGAATACAAGTTGGATTACTTATTATACGATGACGAAAATAAACGTAAACTCTATCACATTTTATGTGATGTAATTATTCACTTATTACTTTCATTATTTATAAATTAATTATAATTTAGATCATCTCTGTGGTCCCGTGAGGTCCCAGGTCGATCACCGAACTCGGGTCTTTGGATGCTCAGAGTCATTTGTTTCCTACACCTTCCATAGATGTCATAGGTGAGTCGCTGTCATGTCGTTGGGTGTATGGCATACAATACGCTTGCATTGCCACGTACAGTAATTACTGTGACAGGAGTAGATAAAGCGGTTGATATCTACACCAGCAAAACTACTACAGCACTCTTTCACTAGTGAAACTACCAGTAAGTTTACCCCGTGTATGTTTGTCCTTCTTTGGCAACTGGTAAGAGGTCAAGCAAATATTATTTGGGTACCTACAAGACCTTGACAGTAGAGTACTGTGCAGCGATTTGCCTGGGTAGGGATCCACAGCTTTACTTCTGCCGCCATAATGACTGTCATGTTCACACCCGGAGGGTACTGGAGAAGGTAGACTAGACTTAGGCCTAGCACTCCGGCCACAGGATAGCGCCGCGCCTATGACATCCATGTGTCTATAGGCCACGGTAAATATTTAAACGTTAGAGGAGCCGCGTAATTGTTCATTGTCCTTATTGCATTAAAAAACAATGAAACCATTTTTCTAGAATCAAGATTAATTCTTATCCGAATTCTTGTTTCTCGGGTCCTTAGCACGAAACGATATCGAACCATTAGACAATTTTGCAATTCATTGTCAGATAAAAATAATTAACGGCGTGATTGGGGAAATTTTGTAAAAAAAAAAGCTTCTTTGAATTTTTCTAACAGTTAATTAAATGAGGGTGCTAATTAAGTCTTTGTTTTGCGTTAAATTGGTTGTTATAAAATTAAAAACAAATGAACAGGTTATTATTTCTTTTATTTAAAACACTAAACTTGAAAAAAATCCCTGACAACGCCTACATATAGCTAAGAACCATTTCAATCACGTCAGCTTTCAAACAAAAAAAATCCATTAAAATATGCCCACTTGTTCAAAAGTTGTGACGACATAGATATACATACACACTCATGGACATGTCAAACTTATAACACCCATCCTCTTCCGTCGAGGATTAAAAAGATAGCGCAAAGCGGTTCATTTATTTTCCAATATCAAAATAGCTGCTTATTCGATAGGAAATGAAATACCGATTCCTAAGCACGTGCTTAGTTACCGACGGTATCACTGGAACTGGAGTATCTTGTGCTTTTAAAGATATTATTTGTAACGTTATAAAGTTGGCAATACTTGTATATTTTTTGGAATTGAGAGGCAAATTTGCTGTTATTAAAAACACACGTCCCTTATAAACCAAATTGTGTTTTTTATTTAAATTACAATCAGAATTAGAAAAATCTTTATTCAAGTGGACCATACAAGTAGGAATTGTGCGCGTCGATATTTTTATCAACTACCACCGGATTGTAATCGCGGCCACACACAGAGAAGATTCGCCGAAAGAAACTTTTCTTCGTGGGAAACCAGTTTGCCTATATTTTTGAGTCTTGGACCAAAACGGTTTATGTAATACTTAACTTTATATTAAAAATGAATCGGCGAAATGTAAATATAAAAGCGCCTAACTTTCGGACGTCCGGAGGACTTGGAATAAACGAATTCCAGGGTAGGATAAAAACGAAAGAAAATTGGAAAAACTACAAGGAATTTATAAAATAATATTTTAGTCAAATTTTGTTAGAAGTTTATTAAATATTAGTCGTTTACTTAGGACTTCGTTAGCGTAGAATATACTTTCATAAATCTCCATCTTCGGAGTTTTATTTTTCAACAATAAGCATTTAAAATATTTTCAAATCGAGCAATTTATCCGTGAAAGCGTAAAACCAGACAGGCACACAGACTTTTTTTTTAAAATGCCTAAAATGTTGCTAACCTCGAGGTTTATGTAACTTCACCGAGCTAAATTGGACACAGACTGTGAAACTGCCACATATACAGACTAATTTTGAATGCTACAAAATATTTTATTTTGTTTTCTTTTTTCTTTTTATTTCTTGAATATAAAAATTAATCCCCATTTCGCGTGGTCATCGCATCAGCCATCTCGCCTGAGCAGATGGACCAATTTTGCTTTTTTTGTTTTTAGTTATTGTCAGAAGAAAGTTCTTAAGAAAATAAAAAATGAAAAACTGTTAGGATAAGAGAAGAATGATGTGTTAATCGATAGCTACTGCTGTTGCTGTTAATGTCAAGCGATACGAAGTTCGCCGGTTCCGCTAGTATACAATAAATTCTTACGTTCTAAATTTGAGTAAAAAAATATTTAATATAACGAACAGACTTCTAAGGGTCTTTGTCCGTGGTACCGTCTGTGGTCTGGGTGTAAAATTTAAGAGGAAATTCCGTACAAACGCGCCTATCCTTAGTAATGTAAACGGCCTTCTGAATCTCGCCCCTAGCCCCAGGAATGTAGCCAGAATCTTTATCTCTTCAGACGTTGGGTGAGACTCCTTTGCTATGAAACCGTTTACAGAAATAAGTAGCAACACAACAGTAACATCGCTAAATCTAAATATTTTACGCTTTCTCAGCGGACTAAACTCCGACAAAGACCAGGCGGCCAGAGCGTTAAAATGTAGACACAGAAAATGGCATTAAATGTTAGTCTTATCCAGAATCATGGCTTTTTATAGCTCTAATATACAGGGTTACATTTAAAGCACCAGCCAAATTTTGAAAAACGGTTCGGAATCGATAACACTATCAATCTACGAAAAAACAAAAAAATTAACAAAAGCAATTTATAGGTAATCATCGACGTCATGACTCTTACTAGGTAAGACATAGTGTGACAAGTATAGCATTTTTGCGGACTGGTTTTACTGAAAGTTTATAAAAGTAAATAAAACAATTTGGCAATAATAATTGAAATGCATTACTATTTAAGCTCCTAACATTAAAATTTGGCCTGTCCTTTCAAAGTAGGTGTATAGTTTCGTTGTAAGTCTGTTTGAGTTACAGATTATTAAACTGAGCCCTTACCATGAGTTGGTACAGATATACGTTCAGTAAGTTACGTGTCTAACGGCCAATGTTAATAATGTATCTCAATCTAATGGATTTCAAGTAATCTAGATAGCTGCGTATCCGCCGGCCTATCCTATACCTCATTCCCATATTTATCCTGTGCTCAGATATATTATTGGCAAGCGATAACATAAAAATGGATCAAAATATCAATCTTGGACAGCGAGTTTTGGATTAGGATTGATTATTAATATTGGCCGTAAATCTATGACACTTTTGGTCTTAAAATATGTTTCTCTTGATTACCAATAGAGGCGCTGATCAAAGTTTTTATACAAATTATTTGCAGGGACGCTGACCGTAGCGAGTATAGTAAGCTTGACAAGCCGTAAACTCATGGAAGGGCCCAGGGCTTGCCAAGTTGACTATACTCACTACGCCTATGTAAATTATTTGTATAAAAACTTTGAACAGCAATAACGCCTTCGCAAAATAACGAATAGTCGCATAACGCCTTAACTTTGCTGATAAAAACAAATTCTTTAACAAGTAAATAAATACTTACGTGTAGTATAGGAAGACTTACCTGTAAAAGAACAAAAGTTATTATTAATCATTTGTAATAATAAAAAAATTATAAAAATTTTAAAAAATGTAATTAGCTGTTTGGTTGTGAGTTTTCCAAAAAAATAAAATTTATTCCACATTTTGTGTCCTACATAGAACAACTTGTTGAAGGATAACAACGGTAGTACTACGATGGTAGTACAAGGCAAAGGTCGCAAAGGTAGTCCTTGTTGCCGGGAAATTTGTTTTGCCATTTCTTGTCCCGGTCGACTAGGTTTAGAAACATTGGTAGTTTACAGTAGATAGGGTTACATTTATTTTCATTTTTAAATTATGTTTGATTGTTAACTTAAACTATATTTAAAATAACAAAAATATTTTTTTAATATTAAAACATAAGTTAAATAATTATTTTTACAAAAATATTAAAATACTTTACCACCAAATGTAGTGGTAGAATACGCCGATATGCTCATGGGAGCCGGCAGCGCAGGGTGCAAGGGGGTGCAACGGCACCCCCCTGTCCGGAAAGAAAGTACATAGATAAAATTACCAGACTGAACTATACAGGTTGATTTCGATGTTTTATATTGGTTAATAGTATGCAGAAACGGAGATGTACCCCCCTGAAAATAATCCTCGCGACGCCCATGGAGATGCTTAAATAGTTTCTAAACAACTTTTTAACCCACATATTCCACAAATAAATATCAATTTCCTTCATATCATTTCATTTCAAAAATAAATCTTTTGTATTTTATATACTTTTACATATATAGATCAAAGTATTATATAGCGAGCTTATCTACAGGTTGAGAGGAGCGACAGAATCAGAAACCACGTTAGTTTAAAAAATTAAAACAACCGTTCGTCAGCAACTGACGATTGGTTGCAACAAGTACTTCAAGTCCTGTCTTAGGTAGAACATTTTTATCATCAAACATTCGTGAAGCAACCCAAATGCAAGCCATTATTATTAAAAAAAAAAACATTTGTGACAATATCACATTGTATAAACATAGTAGACTAACGGCCAATATTAATAACCAATCCTAATCCAAAACTTGCTGTCCAAGACTGATACTTTGATCCATTTTTATGTTATCGCTTGCCAATGACATATCTGTGGACAAGATAAGTATGGCAATTAGGTATAGGATACGCAGCTATCTAGATTGCTTGAAGTTCGTCTTTAGGGACACATTATTAACATTGGCCGCATTGGTATACCTTATCTTATCGCCTCTGTGGTCTAGCGGTCCAAGTTGGACTTCATGAGGTCCCGGATTTGATGCCCGGGTCGGGCAACAAATATTAAATTTGTTTTTAAATTTTGTAACAAAAAAGTATTTCTCGGAATTGAATTTGTGCCCAGTTGGCGATTGGCTTGCTACCTATGACACTGTACGGCTAAGTGTCTTTAGCTAGTAATGGGTGCCCTGGTTGTGCCTCTGCCTACCTCTTCGGGGTTATGGGCATGAAGATACTTTAGAATAGAGCAACTGCCTCTCTATCATGCAGCACGGAAGGGGCGAGCACAGGTTAATATATACAACCCTCTACCACCAGTTGTCATGTTGGTAATGAGACATTTAACCTTTGCTCGCCTCTCACGAGCTGCCTCGCAAGGTGGCATATGGTCTATTGTACACAAGAGACCCGGGCATACATATTTCTAAGTTTAGCAATACCATCTCTATCTATCTAGGTATCTATATCTATGCAACCTTCTATTGCATTTGTTGCCAACGATGTCATGACAAATGATAGTGATGACTTTCCGTCAAGTATACTTTAACCGTTATAATGATTTTCAAATAAAAAAAATAAGTTGCGTTTCAGTTAAGGTGTCGACTTCATAAGGTCCTGGGTTTAAATCCCAGGCCGACAGAACTATACTTTGTCAATAAACAAAATATTAAAAAAACAACGTTGCTCGGAAATGGATAAGTGTACGGTTGGCAAAGCGTTTGCCACCTATCACATTACGGGACTAAGTGCCTTCGGCTAATCGTGGGTGTCAAGGTTGTTCCGCTGTATATCTGCTCATGGTTACGGGTTTAAAATTTATTGTTTACTTACACATATGTTTTTGCAATAAGCCCTTAAATACACCAAAAAATAATAATTTCAAATCATACAGCTTCGCTCGAATTTAAGTCAATATTTATCATCAAACGCCTTTTAAAACTTTCAATAGCTCCATGAATACATGCAAAAATTTTCATTATGATTGGTTAAGTAGTTTTCGCGTGTAAGTGTAGCAAACTTACATTCTCACTTACAATATTAGTAGGGATGTACAAGAACTTAATGTTCTTCGCTTATTCAGCCTCGGCTTTGAAAATACCAAACAAAATATTCAAATTTGGGTAGACCGACGTGATCGGTATATTAAATACAAATATTTATTTAACAATTTTCAAAATTTATATTTGCATTGACACCATTTGCAGATGTTCATGGATATAATCATCTTCAAATGGTAACAATGGTATAGATCTGTATAAAGAAATAAAATCACAGATTCGATCAAATATAACGTTTCTGCCTCAAAATTGCAGCCTTAAAATTTCCTTTGCATGTAAAATCTCTGTAGTAGGTGTATTATTATCGTAATATGCAAAAGAATTTAAAAGATTGCCGCTGAAACGATGACCAAGCCAAGAATATTGGAAATTGTTAAAAAGAAATCGCAGCTCCGATATTAGCAATGCATTTCTATTGAAAGTTGTCGACAGAATCAGTGGTTTTAATCGCAAATTGGAATTTCAAATTGGTTCCCAGAGAATAGAATCCTAAAATCTTGCTCTCAGAGACACTAATGCGATATGATTAATAGTCCTCGTGATTATTTAAACCTTTTAGTAAACGTCGCCCATTTCTTAGACAGCGTGGAAATACCTGAACACTTTTGCACGGTGATTTTAATACTTTTCACGCAGCAAAATCGGAAAAAAACGGCTCCAATTTAATTTCTACATCGCGTTTTAATGATTTTTTTACTCTCGAATATACAAAGAATTTGATCATTCCCTTTTCAAAAGGCAAGTCACGACTCTGAGGTGGTTCTACACAAATTTTGTCAAGCTCCTTTAGTTATATAAATTAGTTAGAGTATCTTCACGCCCATTTCCCCAAAAGGGTAGGCAGGGGCTCAACCAAGGCACCCACGACTAGCCGAAGACACCAAGTAAGTAGTTATATAATTAGTTCCAAATTCGAAATCATTACCTACCTTTTGAAAAATACCCATCAAAAACTGTTTTTTATTGGCCCAGTTATTGCGTAACAAACATACAAAAAACACAATCACATACTTTGTCTTGTAGTCAGACTGAAAGGGTTATTAAGCATTTGTATATTAGGTGATTATCACTACATAGTATAAAACAAAGTCGCTTACTCTGTCCCTATGTCCCTTTGTATGCTTAAATCTTTAAAACTACGCAACAGATTTCGATGCGGTGTTTCTAATAGATAAAGTGATTGAAGAGGAAGGTTTATATGTATATTTCATAACCGTGCGAAGCCGGGGCGGGCCGGTAGTTACAGATAAAGTACAAAGTTATGTTGAAAATCTGTTTGTGACTTCACATGTATTTTAGTAACAAAGTTGCCAAACGATAATTTTGATTAAAATTTTGTGATGTGGTTTTAAAAATCATCGCTTAATAAGGGTTAAAGACTTCAAAACGAGTAAAAACACATAATACAGTACTACTATTTAAATTATGCGCTTCATCTTTACACTTTTATTCTTTTTACACTTTGTACTTTTATTTTCAAACTGACCTAATCTAAATTTAAGCGAAATGATAAATCATGTGTATCTAATAATAACTCTGTATAGATATCTTTAAAATGAAGCGCATAATTTAAATAGTACTATTGTTCTTACTTGTATCTTTAAATATATCGATATTTCAATTTTGTTGCCAGAAGTGTAACGTGTTTCGACCCGTTTTACAGTAATTTAGAAAAAAAAAGATTTGCCTCTTCTTACACCTTTCGAACTGCAATATATTGGAATTCACATTCAAAAAAAGTATTAAAATTACAATTTGGGCATTTTTAAAGCATATTAATAGTACTTCTGGCTTAATACAGCCCCATATTTTGACTAGATCATTTTCCATCAGACACGATCAACCCACTAATATGCGAAAGTTTTTCACGCAAACACTGTTGAATCGATTTTCATAAAATTTAGCACACACGTAAAGGATAACTTAGATAAAATGGTTTTTATCCTGAAATATGTTTTTGGGGGACCGTTAACCACGCGGGCAACACAGCGGCCAACACCGCGGGCAACATCTAATATTACAAAAAAAATTACAGAGCAGATAATCTTTATACTAGCAACGGTAGCTCTGTAATCTACTTAGTTATTAGTTATTATATAAATTATTATTAATATAGCCTGGAAAAGGATTTCAAAGAAAACAGGAGACCGGAAAACAAAGTTAAAAGGTGAATAAATTGGTAAAAGCCGATAGTGCTCTATT
Source organism: Calephelis virginiensis (assembly GCA_002245475.1). Classification (NCBI taxonomy): domain Eukaryota; kingdom Metazoa; phylum Arthropoda; class Insecta; order Lepidoptera; family Riodinidae; genus Calephelis; species Calephelis virginiensis. The sequence goes on along the minus strand of NJDC01000825.1, from coordinate 240,919 downwards.
AATTTTATTAAGTCGAGCAATTTTAAATAAATTCATGCAATTATTTTCGTAAATTCACATAGCTTTTTCATGTTTTAAACAATTCATAAATTAGATCGAAAAACTGTTTATATTAAATTTATTTTATATTAGAATAACTTCTAATTTAATAAATGTCAAGGCATGATCTATAAAATTATTGAAATGCCATTGACAAGATTTCGCTCGGAGCGCCCTTATGAAATATTATGACTATTCGTAATATTTCATAAGTATCAGAGCGAAAAGCCGTTTAATTTTATGGCAACATCCTGTTCTTGGAGAAGTTATCTACATCTGGTTCCATTTACAAACTTTTGATATAATATACATTCTACCGACATCCAACACTTGAATACCGATAAGATAGGTACCGGGAATTCTTTCTTATTCAAAACTCGTCACGTGCCGACACCACTGCATTTTCTCACTCACATGGCTTATCCCTTATTCACGTTCATACTTTATTACAATATACTATGGCTTGCAAATATACACACTTCACTTTGAATACTAGAGAATAAGAAATCGCTTTTTCCATCACATCTATTTATGCACTATAGTTAGTAATATATTCACACCTATATCCCCGAAGACGTAAGTAGAGGACTAGCCAAAAAATGTCTTACGATTATACTAATAAATATTGCGAGGCAGAGGTAAAAGCCTACTTTTAATAATACCTTAATTAATACCGATATTATTTTCATTGAATAACAAAGCACAAAACTCAGTAACTTTACTTACATACATAACATCAAAATTCTTCTTAATTTCATACCCTTGAGATCTTAAATACTATAATTAATATTTTTGATTTTAATTATTGAAATAATAATAAATATTTCAGTACAACATCAAAATCACAGTTTTGATTAAATAAAAGTAAGGTATATTTACGCCCACATCCCCGAAGAAGTAGGCAAAGGTGCAACCATGACACCCAAAACTAGCCAAAGACACTAAAGTCCCACAATAAGATAGGTGGCAAACCTATCGCCAATTGGGCACATATCCAATCCCGGGCAACTTTATTTTTATAAGAAAATTGATAATACACATTTCTAATTTTTACACATTTCCAACCAGGTTACAGTACAGTAGTACAGGTACAATGTAGTTATTTTCTCTTTTATATCTATTTAAAGGTAATGTTAACCTTGAATCTTCTTAAAACGGTCAGTAAGTTAATATTGTTTTAATGACTTAGACTGGAATTTAATATCTGACTGACTCATAATTTTTAAAACGGTATCCGAGGGGCTTAATTATGACTCGGCAGTAAAATAATTTCAATAAAACAAAGCATTAACGCATAATCGCTTCTGTGGTCTAGCGGTTCAGGTGTTGGACTTGACTGCGTGAGGTCCCGGGTTCGAATCCCGGATCGGGCAACAAAAAAAAATTGGATTTTTCCAATATTCTAATAAAAAAAATGTTGCCCGGGATTGAATAAGTGCCCGGTTGACGATCGGCTTGCCACCTATCATATTGTGGGACTTAGTGTCTTCGGCTAGTCGTGGTTGTGCCTCTGCCTACCTCTTCGGGTATATGGGCGTGAAGATAGTTTAACTACGTCTTAAGATACTATACTACACTATTACTATTAACAGTTTAAGTTTGATTCAGACCCATTATAAAGCGTCCAGTGAATATCAGCTTAAGACGTAGTTATATTTGCCATATCTCTTTAGTTTCGGCTCAGTGGAATATTATTACAGTACCCAAGTGTGGCACGTACCAGATTTTACGCATTGCAGTTATATCCAAACCTCGTCATAATCCTATAAAGGGTTGCTTGTTAAATTAAAAACTATGGTGAAGTTTTAACAGAAGTTGAATCTTATCTGTGCTCTAGTGTTGGACTTGCCTTTACTAGGTCCTGGGTTCGATTCATGGGTCGGACAGAAAAAGGAAAATTAACGTTAAAAAGCAACGTTGCCCAGGTATGGATATATGTCCGGTTGGAAATAGGGGACTTAGTATTTTCGGCTACTCGTGGGTTCCCGCCCTGATTTTGCCTCTGGTATTAGGTATTAGGTAAGAAAAATACCACGTTAATGAGTGTCGAAGAATTTTTGTGACGTGGGTATGTGACGACCCTATTGCACGCAAGCGGAGTATTAAAATTAGGTGGTAACACAGTTTTCTGTCACCTTCGCGTCTGGGTTCATCACTGTCATGTTCCAGTGAATATACTTGGGTAGCTGTTAAACTTGCGCGAGAGAGTTAAGCAAGCCTCAGATTGGCAACGCTACATTAAAATCTTCGATGTTGTGAGATGACGTGTATTCGCAACTATCAAGAAATCCATTCGTATGTTTGCCTTTATCATTCAACGGTTACTATTAGATCTTATTTCAAACCTTTTTTCTATCCCATCTCTGATTTGTGTAAAAGATATTAAAGTTAATTAAAATCAAATAAAACAACAGTAACAGAACAAAAAAAGTAATAGTGGGAAGCTAATATCTATAAGAAAGTAATAGCTTCCAAAGTAAGTATACAATTCACGAGTAATTTCACCAATCACTTAAATATAACTTCAAAATTAAGTAATAAACCACAGCAGTTACATTTCAAGTTAACAAAAGCCCGTCATTTCGCAAACGGAAATTCAAATTCTATGCATTGTTCTTCCAATGAAAATAATATCTCTGCCCCTATTTCATCGGTTCTGATAAAATATGATTCTTATATTTAAAATAGTTTGAATATAAGTGATTCGCAAACAAAGAACTTAAACATCAAATCAACAAGAGCTAAAATTAATTACAATTGATTATTACAGTTACAAAATTACTTGCAACATATTATTATAATTACAAAATTAATCATAATTACATTACATTAACTCAGGGCCTTCTAAAATGAGTAAAGTAGAAAAGTCATCAGGGTTGGCCAAAATTATTATTGTAACTTGTTACTGTTAGCAACCGTCCCAGCTTCGAATGGATGGACAAACTTCTATGTTTGCACATGAAAACCTTCGTCTTCAACCATTTTATCAATTACAAAAACCGCATTAAAATCCGTTGCGTAGTTTTACAGATCTAAGCATACATAGGGAAAACTTGCTCACTTTAAAGTCTGAACAAAAAGCGATGAAATACTGTCAAACAAACAAATAATAAAATGATTAGCTTAGAATATTTTAGTTTGGAAATTGTTATAAATTTTGTATAGACAGTTTAAAAGTTTTATTAAAAACATTTTCTAAAGTAAAATAGATATTAAAGTTTGTAGCAGTCTCGGTTAATTAGTGATTACGAACATCGTTAAAATGGGGTACTTTTGGACTATTAACACTTTTTTAACCGACTTCGAAAAAGCAGAGGGTTATACTGCTATTTTTTAACTACCCCAATCGATTTCACTGTAATTTCTGAAACAATTTAAAAAAAAAATTGAAGTGGTCCCATTTCCACCAAGTCTGGACCTAATAATGGAATCTCAGAGAAATCGATTTTTTTGTGTACGTAGATGATTTTTTCGTGCAGTTTTACTGCGAATATGTTATTATTAAAAAACAACTCATTACCTACTTTAAGTATCTGACAGTTGACACAATCTGTCATAAAACACCTGACTTGCAAAATATGTACAACTAGCTGTTGCCTGCGGCTTCGCCTTTTCACAGGAACTCGTTGTGCGATCGGGATTAAAAGTAGGCTATATGTTAATCCAGGTCACAAATCTATCTGTGTTCCAAATTTCAGACAAATCCGTTCAACCGTTGTACGAAAGAGTAACAAACATCCACACATACATACTCGCAAACTTTCGCATTTATAATATGAATAGGATTGTACATATTTAAATGGAGCTTTATAATCTTAAGTAAACAAGCCATGTTGCACAAAATCTACTCAGTGCAAATCACTCTATGCTAAGCAAACCGTATATCTAATTTAAGTTTACGTGCGTTTTGATGTGATTGCTAATGCGCGAAATCAAAGTTATTATAATACGGAATGGAGTCTTTGCTTTAAAACGTTGCATATTTAAGGCTAGATAGTTTAAGGACACTCTACACATAAAGTAATACAGGCTACTCAAGGATACTCACAAGGAACATTTGCGTAGTAAATAATTACTATAATAAAAAGTGCAAATAATCAAATATAGTGTCCTGTACTTATCTTTCAGTAGGCAAAATCGGAACTAAACAGCTATTTAATGAATCGTCATTCAGCTGTCAGTTTCTGAAAAATGAGCACTTATTCTATAAAAATTTATTCCCACAGCAATTTTTTTTATTTATTTTGTTACTGGTATCATTATTTTCTATAACAAATCTTAATTAGAAAAACAATATAAACATCACGTAACTATATTTACTGAACACATAAGATGGTCGCACTGTACTTAATAAATGACATTTTCTCCAAAGCTAAATACGATAAACACGATATTGTTATCAACCAAACATAATTTAAATACAAAAAAATAACATTGTCAAATATTTATAAAAGCGCCATCTATTGTGCTACAAATTTCCAAAACACCTGGCATTTAAAAGTATTAGAATCAGGCTAATAAACAGTAGTACCTATTGACACTGTTTTATTACATCTTATTTCACCAACTTACCTACTCGAGAACATTATGAAACCTTTCGTTTTATAGGAGTTTGCGGCTTTACATTAGCTTTTATGGAAATTATATAAGTATGGTGAGATTTTAACATATGCAAAATTACAAATAATATATAAATCATAATACAATTCCGCTTTCCAGTAATTAATATTTTCACTGTGCGTGTTCATTGGCAAAGACAATACAAATCTGAAGGAAACATTCGCCTGAAGGGACTGAAAAGGATAATATTGCTTTGTGTTAAAACAAACAACGTACTCATCCTTTAACTGTGTAAGAGTTTCCTGAGATATATTATGACAGGCAGCTAGACACACATATACTCTCATAGGTATGCTTATAATTATTAAGAGTGTCGTCTCTGTAGTCTAGGTGACTATTGTACTTGACTTCATGAAGAAGTCGATCCCTGGGTCGAGCAACAACACATAAAATATATTTTTTAATTTTCCAGCAAAATAACTTTACCCGGAATTGGATATGTGCCCGCTTGGCGATAGGCGTGCCACCTATCAGTTTGTAGGATTTCATGTCTTCGTCTAATCATGGATGTGCCTCTGTCTAATTCTTCAGACATACGAGCGTGAAGAAACATATTAAATGATCAAGTTTTATTACAGTTGAGAAAGCAACACGCAAACGGCTTCTCTAGATAGGTCAATAGACTTTGATGTTATTGTTGCCTAGGTGTCCTGTGATCGAGCTGCAAGTCACCGCCAAATTAAATTCCTATGAGACACCCGTCGAGATGGCTATTTTCTTTTCAAACATTGTACGAAAGTTAAATTGGACGTACATTGAAGTCTTTTCTTCCGCCGAAAGTATAGAAAAAAGTCGTACGTTCGAATTTCGTCTACGAATCGTAACACGACAAGTCCTGAATATTGACGTAACGAAACGATCTCGCCAACTTAAATTTCCCAGAGGTCTATAACTTCGGAATGTTCAAGAGACACATAACAAACACTTATTACCCCGTATTGGCAGCAACCTTTATTTACAAATTTTTATTGCCCCAAGAATTTTCATAGGTGGATGACCTTCTTTTGTTGGAAGACCTCCTCTTAATAACAGTAGCCCACCAGCTAAGTTTTTATTGTATTGCTAAAGGCTTTTTTTATGATATTGGAAGGTAAACAAGCAGACGGATTTCCTGATGGAAAGAAATATTGACGCCGCCTAGAGACACCAAAGGTGGTAATGGTGCGTTGCCAACCTGAGGCCAGGATATTAGGCCTCGAACAAAAAAAAGTTTACCAGCTACCTTACCCTCCGAACCGGAACACGTCATGACGTTATGGCAGTAGGAATAGGTAAGGCGGTGGTACCAATCCGGCCGAGTCGCTGCTAAACTCTACCACCTAGTCAGATGTCACGGTGTTAGTAACTGTGAGCCTATACTCGCCTTTTACGAGCTGCCTGGCAAGGAAGGCAGATTGTCTATTCTACACCCGGACCAACACTCGAATTTCTTCGTCATTACTGAACCAATTTAAAAAAATAATTTAAAAGAGCCTATTTCCAAAGTGGCCCATTTGCCACAAAGTCTGAATCTGATGATGGAATCTTATGAAGAATAAGGAAAATACTTAACATTTGTGTACATAGGTTTACTTATCAAAATCGAAGTCGATTTTTTTGCAGTTTTATTGCGATTGAATTGTCATTTTTTATGACACAAGTGCACCTTTAATTAACCCGATAAACAGATATGTATAGGTAATATACAAAACTGTGTACTTTTAAAACAAACATATTCCTACTAATATTATAAACGCAAGTATAAGTTTGTTTGTTACACTTTCACGCTAAAACCACTTAACCAATCAGCATAAAACTTTATACACATTCTCGGAGGTACAAAAAGTAAATTAAAATACTTTTAATGACTTAAACGCGAGCAAAGTTGCGGGTAAAAGCTGTAATATATCAGAAGTTAGAAACTCCCTTATCACTTATCAACAACAGAGACACAGATCTTGAAGGTAATAACGACGACAATGTAGTAACACAGATTCGAGTAAACGAGGAAGGTGTAGGTTTAGCATAATGTTTCCCGCCCAAATGATATTACCCTAAACTTTACAAGTTTACCTGGGAGGAGTATTTAAAGAGATATTAAGGCAAGCTTACTATAATGGCTCCTCTGTTTAATTACATGCTGATAACAGATGCAAACAAGCAGGTTAAAGTGTAATGGACGATAAGGCTTTAGTTACAAATCTAAACGGCATTTCACTAGATGTAAGCATAGTTTCGTAACATTATTAAGTATCTTTACGCCTATATTCTTGACAAGGTAGGTAGAGGCACAACCAGTGTACCCACGACTAACGAAAGACACTAATACCACTTTATTACAGTGAGTCAAACAATTTGTTTTTATGGCAAAAGAAGGCAAATGAAGTGGATCTCCTAATGGTGAGATATTGCAGGCTATAAATACCATGGATGTAGGTGCATCGCTATTCTGAGGTCGGGATGGAAAGCCTATTGTGCAAGTATTCTTGTCTCACTCTGGTCCAGAACATGACATTAACACGGCAGGAATAGGTAAGGCGGTGGATCCCTACCAGTACCTATGGCCTATCAATGGTCTTATTGGTAATGATCTGTTTCGCCATTGTTCGTCTCTTACGAACTCCCAGGCAGAATGATAGATGGTCTATTCAACACCGAGGACCACGGTCACCACGGTGTAAAATATAACAATGTGTGTTCAAATTATAGAAATATGGCTCTTCACCAGCGACTTCGTAAGCGTAGAATAGTTTCTCATACATACCTCATTGATGCTCCCATCGGGACTTTTGGGAGTGACTTTTGAAAAAAAAAGGTGTATTTGAACTCTTTTGTGTCCAGCACTGAACTCTCTTATGATACGATTTACATATGATTAAAAGGAGCGTTCTGATGGCACTGAAACTCATTTCTATGAACTTGTAATTGGGAGTTATCTATAGACACGTATTTAAAAACGACATTGATGTTTGTAAAATCATTTTTTTCCTCTTTATTTCCAAAGAACAAGAACATTCCCACGTAGCCTGTTACTATACCATTTATAAAAGTGTAATATTATTGTATAATACTACAGTTTTGTTGTATACACATATAAACAAAAAACACACCCATAAAATTCTATTGACTTATATAGATATATATTCGAAGTAGCTAACAAACGATATAAGGGTCGTCCATGAATTACGTATACAAACATCCCAAACCCATCCTTTGTTAAAATATATTAAATTTCATTATATGGGTACGCATATCGTGTTTGTAAGATTTAGTAGTTGTTTTCTTCAGAAATCAGTAGCCATATTAAAATCACAAAAAACGGTAGACAGTAGTTTACAACATTTTAAAAATATTTATTTCATTATTAACGTACTCAAAAATCAATTTAAATCGACTATTTGCTTATGCTTATTTGTAACAAAATTGCACCGATTATTACAGATTTTGATTTCTGTGTTCTGTGCCTACATACTTTATAACTACAACCTAAAAGTCATTCCGAGATTTTTTTAATAAAAAAACAGTATACAAATTGGCAAATTTTTTACGGCCTAATAGAAAATCATACAGAATCAAATGATTGAAGCATTCGTCGGCTTGAGACGAAAGGTTACAGGTTCAAATCCTGTTTTGAGCAAATTTCTTTCTTTGTTTAAAATTTACAGAAAAATAACCCAAGCACAGGCCAAGGGCTAAAATAAAAACACTTTTAGACAAATCAAACTAATGGCCCATTATAAATGTGAATTTCATCTATACCCATGAACTCATTTAGTACACGTTTATTAACCACAAGATAGTAGAGCCATAAGGGCAATTTATAACCTAGGCCCAAGAGTTTTCCTCTGAGAAAAATTTAAAGAAATCAAAATTCTAACTGTAGCATCCCAGTATATCTTTGAAAATTTAATGTGTGTTCACAGAAGTTCAATTTCACTGGAAAGAAATTGTGATATACATTGTGTCAATACAAGGAATAAAAATAATCTTGCTCTGCATGTGTCTCGTCTCCACAGAGTAAGCCATTCTTTCCTGGGCCAATGTATACAGTTCTGCAATAAACTTCCCAATTGTATGAAAGAACTTCCAATTAATAAATTTAAGATATGTGTCAAATGTAAATTAAATGGAAAGGGTTAATATAACATTGCTGAAAATTTAGCTGATAAGACTGCTTGGGATTAATTGCTTCTCATGCCAATCTCTTATAATATATAATGTATCATTACATTAATTATTTTAAATATATTTTAAAATAAGAAAAAAAAAGCAAAGCCCGCTGAGTCTCTTGCCGGATCTTCTCAGTGTGCGGCCGTGTTCCGATCCGGTGGTAGATTTATTATTATATAGACCCGTCACTAGTGCCTCTTGTAGGTTTATGTGAAATAAATAAAGATGATTTATTATTATTATCATGATACCCAGAACTGTGTATACAATACAATACAATACAATACAATACAATACAATAACTCTTTATTGTGCACCAAATACACAGAAATTACAAATACATCAAATAAAACTTAAATTATAAGATACACAAAGGCGGCCTTATCGCCAAGTCAGCGACTATAGGACAACTACCCACGTTGACGGTAAAAGAAAGGAATTAAAAATTTCGCCACGGGACTTGAATCCTCAGTGGCTCAAATGGTTAGAGCATTCGTCCGCGTCGGCTTGAGACAAAAGGTTAATGGGTAATATCCTGTCTGGGTCGAATTTTTTTCTTTCTTTAAAATTTATAGAATTTACTAAATATTATTTAAATTTTCAAGAGAAAGTTGATTCAGAAAAAAACTAACTTCTGACGTGCACGTTAAATGTTACAACCTCAAGCTTTCATTACATAAAATCGTTTAGTTTAATTAAAAAAAAAGTTTTTAATCCGAGCTATTATTAAAATTTCTCGTTCCGTAGAAAATATTCACTCTATTCAGGTTTCACGTAAATTACGTTTGTTAATGCTTAAAGTTTCCAACAGCATCAAAAGCAGCGTACAGGGTGCTCTGAATAGGTGCTTGGATTAAGATAGGCTTAAAAAGATATAGCGGCAGCAACCTGTAGCTTTTGTAACTCGTGTAGTTTATTAGAAGTAGTTCATTCATATAATAAACAGGAGTTATTTCCTGGAATTATTTCCTAGGAATAATAAATAAATTTCAACCGACTCCAACAAGGAGAAAGTTTTTTGTCTGTGTATTTGTTACGCGAATACTTCGCTAATAATTTTTGAATTTTAATTATTTTTGAAAGTTGATTTGAGGTTATCCCACATAATTTTAATAGAGAGTTTTGATTTATACTCAATAACGTATATTTTTTGCTTACCTAGAAGATATGGTACCGAAATTGAATGTTTTATTAGTTTCTCTGCGCTTCAATTATTTTTATTGACATTTTAGACAACTCTATTTTAATAACTTTGTATTTTGTCGACATTTTATTTTTGTCGACTTTCTATTTAAGTCGAATTTCTATTTTAGTCGACTTTCTATTTGAATTGACATTAATTTTAGGCGACTTTCTATTTCAGTCGGCATTTTAGTCGATTTTCCAGTATATGTCCTTAACTTCTGTCCTCGTTTCATTGACTCATCTGCTTCTAAAAGATGTTGAAAGAGTCGAACATCTGTTTGTAACTAACACAGTGACTATGGCTAGGTGACATGAACATCAGTGCTTGCCAGGATAGTATTTCGATTTGATGGTTAAGTGATATATAACTGTTTAAGACGTTTGTTTCAGATCTCAAATTCAATTTATTTCGTAGAGTGTTCACCAGTACCATATTTGATAATAAGAGGCGTTTCGCTTAGCATCAGTATATCCGCCTAGTTTTTTGTCTTTTAAAAGATTTTTAAGAAGAACATCTTGAAAGAATTTAAGATTCAAAGGAAAAAACGTCGGCTACTTTAGAAAACGCTGTATAAAATTGGCCTCTTCATATGAAACGTAATGTCTTTTTGTGCTCGGAGAACGAAATTACAAATACCGAGACGTGTTACAGAATGTCTTTAAATGAGGTTCTTTTAAAGTCCTTTTATTGCATTTCAGTACTTATTTAGTGATTACCGTTACAGTTTGCACTAAAAGATATTAGCGGGAAGACTGGTTCATAATAAATAAATTAAAGTTCTCAATTTTCCGACTTTCCCTTTCTTACGTGGCTTTTCCTTTACACAAACACTTTTGATATTTTGGAATGTTTAGGGAATAATTTAACACGAACTGCTTTAATTATCAGTATGAAATTACTATCATTTGTGTGGTAGAATGCAATATTAATTTATTGCGCTATCGTATACAAACATGACAAGACGAACATTCGCGCAAGCGCCCTGCGCCGTCTTACAAGTTTTCGATCAAGCTACGTTTCCTGAGGCGAGTTTAGAAGTTTTTACCCATTCCAAAAAAAGTGCGCAACGCCGCTAAAGAAGTTTTCACATCGGTAATATGTTATCGGCCGTAACCCTGAGGAAATATGTAGGTAGAGTCACAACCAGGACACCCACGACTAGCCGAATACACTTCCACTATATGGTAGGTGGAAAGCCTATCGCAAACCAGTCACATATTCCAATCCCGGGAAACAATATTTTTTAACAGAAAATTAAAACATACATTTCCCTCTCGTGATAGTAACGGACGACTTTAGTCAATAGACACCACAAATAATATCGCCTCTGTAGTCTAGCGGTTCAGTTGTCGGACTTGACTGCATGAGGTCCCGGGTTCTAATCACGGATCAGGCAACAAAAAGAAAATTGAGGTTTTCCAATTTTCTACTAAAAAAAAACGTTGCTCGAGATTAGATATGTGGGTGGGTATATGTATATAGGCTTGTCACCTATCACATTGTGGGACTTAGTGTCTTCGGCTAGTCGTGGGTGCCCTGGTTGTACTTCTGCCTACCTCATCGGGGATATGAGCATGAAGACATTAAATAATATACACACCGTAGATACCCGTTAACAACACTAACATTCACTGAAGGTAATTTACAATATACTTAAATAGTCTGTATGCCAGAGTACTAATGCAAATCTACCAATGTACCAACTACCCTACCCTCCCGATGCACTCCCGACTGGTGGAATACCAGTGTGTTTGTTAAAAATGTGCCATTTAGCCTATGCTTCGCCGCTTTCAAGCTGATAGACAAGAGAAAAGAAACGTATTTTTATTTTAGCACTTGCCCTATGCTTGGGGTAGATTTCTGTCTGGTGCGAATTTTTTTCTTTCTTTCAAATTTATAGAGAAAATAAAGTAAGATAACTGCGGTCGAAATGAGAGCGCTACAGAAAATCTGTGGTGTAACGTTCGCTGAACGCATTCGTAACAGTTAGATCCGAGAAAGAGTGGGATTGAAAGAAAGCGTCGGTGTTAAAATGTGAAAGGTCATGCTCTGTTGGTTCGGTCATGTGGAAAGAATGACAGATGAAAGATTGACAAAGCAGATATACAAAGAGAATGTGGATGGATGTAGGTACCCGGGGAGACCAAGGTTGATATTTCACGATCAGATCACTTGGATATTATCGGAGGGTGGTGTTAGTGTCTCCGAAACCGGCGTGTTTGTATGAAAAAGGTAATGCATTTGAAGCCAGACAGGTTTGTCAGGATCGTGAGGTCTGACACTCGATACTCTCTGCCACCCCGTAAGGGACTTGGCGTGAAGATATGTATGTCAGACTGAGGAAGAAAGTCGATTCTGCACACGCGACATGGACCACACCCGACCGCAAGAAAATCCTAAAAGGTATCCTGATTTAAGCAATGTTTTGTAGAATCAGTACAAATAGAAGGATAGTAACAACTTCTATATTCCATTCCTTTTTAGACAGCCATCGCCTACATACACCACAGATGTTACGGGTCAATAGATATGATTTGATCAGTGATATCAAATATTATATTTAGATACAAGCTACTGCTTTCGGCTTTAGCG
>NJDC01000825.1:210186-227782 GCA_002245475.1 Calephelis virginiensis | reverse complement strand
TAGTAACAACTTTTATATTCCATTCCTTTTTAGACAGCTGTTGCCTATATACACCACAGATGTTACGGGTCAATACATATGATTTGATCAGTGATATCAAATATTATATTTAGATACAAGCTACTGCTTTCGGCTTTAGCGCCGCATGTTTTAATATTTGCATAAATGCCGAATAAGTTCTTTTTTTTATAATGTTGGAAGGCAAACAAGCAGACGGATTTCTTGATGGGATGAAATTCACGCCACCTAGAGACATCAAAGGTGGTAATGGTGCGTTGCCAACGTGAGGCCGGGGTTACATACGAGCCTAACATTGGCTCCGAGCAAAAGTAAGTTTACGATTAAGACGTTATGGTGGCAGGAGTAGGTAAGGCGGTGGTACCAATCCGGGTGAGTCGCTGCGAAACTCTACCACCTAGTCAAATCTCACTGTGTTAGGAACGGTAAGCCTATGCTCGCCTTTTACGAGCTGCCTGGCAGGAAGGCAGATGGTCTATTATGCAAAGGAGCCCGGACCAACACGGGGAAAAGTTCTCTGAAATATAAGTATTTTACGTTACTATTTGCATAATATACATTTTCCACTGGAATTTTCATTAAAATCTGAATATATGTGTTGGATATAGCTTCAAATAAACAGACTAAAATATTGTACCTAAATCTGCTATAGTAGAATCTATACTTGCTATCGTCGGCACTTGGTGAAATTTCATTGTATACACACGTTTTTTTTATTTTGTAGTTAACACTTGCACTTATCCACAATATACTTTACAGTAGCAGTTTTAAATAAAGTATATTGTGTATAAGTACAAATCTAAACTACAAAAAAAAACGTGTGTATGAAAAATTTACTTTAAAATTACTTGCCTTATTTGTTTATAAATACAATCGGGTAATATGTCCTAAACAAATTCTGTAGTAATCAGCATTTTTAAATGAATAATTATTATTGCCACCTATCATATCGTATACAAAATGTGTATTTTCAATTATCTAATAATAATAATAATAATAATAATAATGTGGCAAGGTACGTGATGTGTACCACCTGCACATTGTGAGACTTAGTGTCTTCGGCTAGTCGTGCGTGCCCTCGTTGTGGCTCTGCCTATCCCTACAGGGATATGGGCGTGAAGATTCTTTACTTCACGTTATTTCTTTTCCTTTTGACTATTATTATTTTTATTAAATCTTTATCGCACACAGTTGATATTACAAAATAAAAAAGTAAATCATATTTGTAATAAAATAAATTCCAGCCAACCCGTAAAAGGAGAGTATTAAATCAAAACCAAAGAATTAACTATGAATTGTGTTTGTCTTAATTTTAAAATAATGACACACTACTTTCCAAATATATGTTGTTCAAACTTAGCTCAAATGTCAATGGACATCATATTAGAAAGATCTTTCACCGCACGAGCAAAGCCGCGGCCTGTGTATAGTACGCAATAAATCAACACATAATTACTACTAATCCTGGCCGCAAATATACTGAGACCTAAGACCTATCACTGATGCAACGTAATTGCTGATAGTAAAGCCTTGTGCGCCCGAGACAATTAACAGGGTTGCCAAAACATTTTGATATAAATATAGTATTTTACAAAGCACAATGTGGGGACGGTTAAAAAATACAACATTTTAGGGGAAGACTAAAAATTAAGTATTTTTTTTAAATTGTGGATTTTTTCATTTTAGTAAGCATTACAAAATACATGTTTAGTACGGAATTCCAAAACACAGCACAATACTGTATATTATAGTAAGGCTGACAACCCTTACTATGAATCAATAGACTATAGACCTATGACATGAGCGCAATGTCAGGGACGTGGCTGTGCTGAGAATGTGCAGCCGTTTTTTGGAGCTAATAGAAACATCAGTACCGCGACCGCTTTTCGTCCCCTTTCATCTTTACTATACTATCATCTTCATCTTTCTACTTCTACTACTACTATCTGCTTTTCTATACTTAGTCTCCATACATTTTGAGTGTGATACTTCTCATAATACGCTATAAAAGTATAAAGTCTTAATAAAATACCTGATGATCAAAAAAAAGATCGATGTCGAAAACTGCCTTGACACTGAAACTACGTTACATCGACACTGTTATTATAGAATAAGTAATAATACCGAGGCAAGTACAGAAGACGCACTGATGTACAAAACGCAACCTAAATTGAATCTTATGACGTGTAGATAAGGATCACGTTGCGCTGGGAACAATTAACTTAAAAAACTTACGCATGGTAAAAGCGCACATAGCGCTGAAAGTAACAGAAATAATATTACATTATAACGTTAAATAGGTATATTTTTTAATATTGGTTTAGACGTAACCTTTCTAAGAGGTACGCAATCTGAATCTACGTAAACTAAGGCGTGTAGCCCCCTTGCCGATGTGTGTGAACAAGTTCACAGTCAATGTATGGTGAGGAATTATTGCAATTCCTTACGGAGCATATCCCTGACATGTCCCGAATACTGCACTAATGCGCAAATAGGTCTTCTATAACGTTTTGTACGACTTGTCTTGAACAAAATGTACGGATATCAAATACAAAAATTAAATAAGGCACATCACTGATGTACTTGAAGAGATAACCTTTGACGGCAGACAAATGCAGATTATCGCCATATTCACATCCCTGACATATTCCGGACACAGTACTGCGTGTAGTAGTACCTTAACCAGATTGCTAAATCTAAATACAACTAAGTTGTAGTCGACTTAATAATTGGTAATAATAAACACTAGCAAATTACCATTTAACCACAATCTAGGTAATGATCATGTAATTTGGAAGCTCTCGTTAATGATGCTTATATGCACATGGAAACACAAGATATTTACGTGTAAGTATAAAGTCCGAACTGCGGCAAATCCTGAGAATTACCAAATGAGAAACAGATTCAACAACTAATGTTGATAACAATATTAACAATTGACAACGATTTGTCAACACATCTATATTATAACCTGTAATATTAATAGTAATAATATTACATGTATTAGATTGTATATACCAATTATTGGTAATATTTTTTTATAAAATACATACAGGGTTATTGCTTCTGTGGTATAGCGGTTCAGGTATTGGACTTGATTTCACGAGGTCGCGGATTTGATTCTCGAGTCGGGCAACAAAAAGGAAATGTGGTTTTTCCAATTTGGTTATAAAAAAATGTTGCTCGGGATTGGATATGTGCGGATTTGGGATAGACTTGCTAACTAACACATTTTGAGACTTAATGTCTTCGGTTAATCGTGGGTACCCCGGTTGTGCCTCTGCCTAACTCTTCGAGGATATGGCATTAAGATACCTTGTTTTTTACATACAGGGTAAATACATTTCTTTCTCACAGTCAACATTAACAACGCCCTCCTGCGCGCGTAAATCTATTTAACGCGCACTTTTGTCACGTTAAATCTTTCTCCAATAAACCTTATCATTTAGAAGAATTCCCTTAATAACTTTGACTGAGGACGCGTCATAATAAACTGTAATATACTCGTACTTTCAGCTAAACATTCTCGTACTTTATGTAGTCTGATACTAAGAGATATTTGATATTTGAGATATAACGTAATATTTCTATTAAAACCACTTCATATATTCCAAGATATATTTTTTGTGAACAACGCAAGCGTGGGGAGAAATCACAAATTGGCAGAGCTACCATATTCACGACAATAAGTAACCATAAAGACGGTTTTTCATATAAGCGAAGTGCTTCGCTGTTACGAGTTGGAAGACGTGAGGGGAAAGTCGTATTCAAGTACGTTTATTGGAACACCTGCTTACATGGAGTGCTATGGACACTTTTAAAGATGGTTCTATTGATATTTCTATATTGTAAACTTAATGCTCGTACATTTTTATTTCAGCACTAGCCACCTGTCCTGGCTTCGCACGAATGGACAAATTTCTAATTCAGCGATAATGTTGGCTTCCAATAAGTCTTTATAAGATCAAATCGGTTTATTATATTCGGAACCTGTTATTGAGTGGACAAACAAACAATTATATAAATTATATGTTATTCAATATAAATTATTTAAATATAACGTTCAAACATAATAATTAACGATAGTACTTTTATTGAGGTACTGTACTACTATTTAAATTATGCGCTTCGGCTTGACACTTTTTAAGTACTCTTTTTACATTTTATCGTTTTATTTTTAAATACGCTGACCTAATCTAAATTTAAGCGAAATGATTAATTATGTGTAATAACAACTCTATATAGATCTTTGAAATACATTCGGATTTCCGAAGCTTTAAAACATAATGTTCAAACATAATTAAGGTTCTATTGTTAATTATCTATTTGAAAGAACTATATTGTTTCTAAACAGTATGAACATACTTTGTGCGCTATCTGTGATCTTTTATCGTTATCAATATTTTTGTTTGTGTGTCAAATGTATGGTAGTACATTGTGTAATGTATGGCGGGGCTACGTGTATGGATATATGATATTTGGTTTAGTAGTTGTAGTTTTGAGTCTTGTACACAATCCGCTTGTAAATTACTGCTTAATATCGCAAGGTGACGGTAAATTTTGTAAGTAACAGATACGTGTTATGATTTTGTATTACATATAAATTTTTGCATTTCGTGTATCTCCGTTTTACAAAACGATAATGATTCTGTGCTTTTAATTAATATTTAATCGAAATCGGTGCATTCATAATGAATATATATCTTTTTTCCAAAAAAATGTTACTCGGGATTGGATAAGGGCCCGGTTGGTGATGGCATTTGATATTGTGAGTCTTAGTGTCTTCCGCTAGTCGTCGATACCCCAATCGTACCTCTGCCTACCTCTTCTTCTTAGCACCGTTACTACTGTATAATGAAAACGTTTTCAGTTGAATCCAAGTAGTATAAGATAGTTTAACAATTATGTAAACTATAATTACGCAAAAAAATCTAAACATACGAAAGCAAGGCGGTCAAAAGTGATATTATTAGTTGAATTATAAATGTTATTTAATTAGTAACTAAATGCATAGCTATTCTCTTAATAAAATCTTACTTCTACGTGAGGAAATAGAAGTCTCCATAGCTCGCGAACAATATCAAGGAGATTATGTGACGTCTATAATCAAGGCGACAAAGTGGGACTTAATATTAATATTTTTATGATCCCATGAAAATGAAAATAAGTTGCATTTATGACGTACTTTAAGTAGCATTATTTCGTGCCTAATGCATATTTAAGGCAGACCTGATCAACATCATTTTGTGAAGGGCCTGGTATAGTATTTTTATAACCGAAGTGGATTAAAAATACCCAATAGCGAAAGTACATTTTTTTATTTCTTTTTATATACGAGAGAAGGCAAACGAGCAAGTGGGTCACTTGATGGAAAGTGATCACCGCCGCCCACGGACATCCTCAACACCAGAAGTATCACAGATGTGTTGCCAACCTTTGAGGAAGAGTACGCTCTTTTCTTAAAGATTCCTGAGTTATAATCGTTTAGGAATACCGCCCTCGGTAATTGGTTCCACAAAGGTGATGTGCGGGGTAAGAAATGTCTTCGGAATCGCACAGCTGTAGATCGCCACGCACGCATTAAGATGATGGGCGTGATACTTTTATGTGAGAAGTTAGCGAACATGCACACGGCTCTTCCGATAGTAAGAGACAACTGTGGCCAATAGACACCATAGATGTTACAGGTGCATCGCTGTCTTATGGCCGGCATGGTAGGCCTTTTGTGCAAGTCTACCGACTACCATATTCTCCGGGCCGGAACATGATGGAGTCATTATGGTAGCAGGAATCCCTACCCGAGCAAGTTGCTACACCAGTGGTAGAGGGCTGGATGTGTAGCAACTTGCCCTCTATCACCATCTTAGGGATGATCTATGTTTTAACCAGTGTTCGCCTCTTACAAGCTGACTGACAGAGAGGCAGGTAGTCTATCCTACTCAGGGGACCCAGACCAACACGGGGATATAATAGGATATAATGTCGATACCTATATCCAACTTGGGCTGCGAGCCCAAAAAAGGACTTGTCAGAGTCACATTTTGGCCTGTGGAGAGTACGTTGGACAAGCCTGCTTTAAGGCTTTGCGAAAGAAATAAAAAAAGTCCGGAAGCTAGAGTAGCTAGTGTTTTTTGTTTTATAGTCAAACGACGCATGTATAGTGTTGATATTCCACCACGGTTTTTTCTGACCACAGGTAGAACGATCACGTCGTAGGGGAAAAAACCAAATCTGGCGAGAAGTGGACCACCTAGTCATAGTCACGGTGTAAGTGATAAAAACCGATGCACCTTAAATAAGCTGCGTTTTAGGAAAAAGTTAGCTTATATTCTTCAACAGTGCCCAAAATCTAACCCTACGAAACGCCTAAATCTGGGACATAACTTATCAAGTAATAACTAAATATCCCTGGACAAATCACACAAATTGAATCCAACCCCAAAGTAAGCAAATTATATGCTTGTATCATGGGTGTTAGTCAACGATACTAATACATAGAAGAATACTTAAATAGATTCTAGAATAAATTTAATCAACAGCCAGACCCGGAAATGCAGACATCTAAATGTTCATCAAACAAATGCCTTCCCCCGTCGGAAATCGAACCCGAGCCTCGCGGATGGTCAGTGTAGTTAGGTGTGTACGCTAGCCGCTAGACCAACGAGGCGGTCAAATAAGACTACGCTTCTTTTTAGAGACTCGAATACCTTGATAAGAAATAAGTACAACTTTCTGGAATATATTTACTAGAAGTGTTTTTCAGAAGGATTCTTAACAAAATTATGAAGAAGCTTTACTATATATATCATCTACGCGACAAAGTTTCATCCGTTATTTCACCCCCTGAAGGCTTTCATAGAGAAAATGTAGACTAACTTATTGTCCTTCCTCAAAATGCAATTTAACTTGTAGCTAGAAGTTTGTTACACTAAAATAAGTTACGAGTCCGATCTAGCACATAATCAAAAAACTCATAAATCCTGACAGCATAATAATAATGACTTAATTATAATATACTCGTATGTTACAGGAAATGTGTGAAAATCCGAAATTGTGTAAAATTCCTAGACAGCTTAATATATATAACATAAATACATATCATACATACATCAACACACTTGCATACAGTATCGAGTGCCAAACGTCACGATCCCTGAATGAATTAGGCAAATTCTACGCATGACGTACGGAAATTGCAGGATCAAATACTTAAAAAACCAAATAATTTATATTTATTATCCCTTAAGGTGACCTGTTTGATGGACTTTTTAGTCATCGAGGACACATTAGGCAAAAACACTGTTTATATCTCAAATGACTAGGTATAACTGTGCCCTCGTACCGCTAATAATGTCAGTTGACCTTTTTATTACTGTCCCCTCTAATCGACGAATTCCAATAGCAAAAATATTTATCATATTTCCTATTACCGGTTAGGACTTTTATATAATAACGGAGTTAATACATGTCCTGCGACATATATGTTACGAACATATTACACCTTTGTAGAATAATGTCAGACTCGCATATGAATTTATTTATTTACAATTTACAATTAAATACTGCAATATTAATTTACGAGTTTTGATTACAACAATTGTAATGCTAGATTCTAGTAAACATATATTTAATACAGAAAATAAAATAAAAACACTGAACGCTGACGAAATGGATTTTGGAAGAGTGACTTTTAAGGTTAGTTAAACCCATGCAAAACAGGTGGTAGTTCCACAGACATCACATATCACCAATAATAGCCTCCCCATTCTTCTCTTCTCCTCAGTTCCTTGATTTTGTTTTTGATTTAGATTGGTCTTATAATGATTCTACATCAGGCATTACTAACCTGGGTTGTCCTGTTTCTTTAGTTTGTATTAACCAAAAGTTGTATAATATTAGGGAACAATGGGTTCCTTTCGCCTCGCTTTTTAAGATATCTGTAGCGTCTTATAAACACCTTGTCCTTATCCCTTCGCATGACATGTCTTTAAACGTATTTCAGTGAGCATCGGATACATAAATAGTCATGACACAAAATATGTGAAGTTCTAAGCCTAAACTTAAGGACTATGACCGCCTTTGTGTACTTAACTAATTATATTCTAAGTGAAATAGTATCCTTTTTTTAGTAAATTTTTGTGCATAATTAAGTGCATTCATTTTCTCATTCATTATTTGATATACTCGTATTCTCTATTTTCTTCTATACTCATTCCAAACGTAACAAACATCCGTTCTCGTAATGCAAGTATATCACTTCCTCAACTTTAGTAGGACAAATAAAGAAAAAAAAAAAGAAAGATTTACAGTTCCAAAAGACTTGATTTACAGCAAAACTCGATTTTGAAATAGTCTCTATTGTGTTTACTCTAACTAGAACAGGTGGCGGTCTTTCAGGCAAATCGGCTGGCACAAATCGTGATTCCGTTTATTTTATGGGTGTTGGATGTCGAAAGGGTTGAGTAGTTGAGCTATTTCTAAAATGTGTCCCTCGGCGACCAGACTAGTTTGTAAGATCTCTCGAACGTTAGTATAATTAAATAAGCAGCTGCTTCATCTCATATTTTATTAGTTTATGTCCTTTCAAAGTGTGTAACTGTTTTAGGGTTAATATGACATTACTAAATTGTATAAAACACTCAGACAAGAGTGAGTCGAAGCTCGAGCGATTTTTAACCGGCTTACAAAAAAGAGATTTTAATTATTATGTTCGACTTTTTTTTAATGTATGTAATCGATTTATCCGTCACTTTTGAACCGACTTTAAAATTCTTTTTTATTTGTTCCTTCGATGTGGTCCTATTGCCACCTAATCTTGATCTGAAGATGTCATCTCAGAGAAATTGAGAAAAATAAGAATTTTTCGTTTACCTAGACGATGTACTTATTGAAGTCAATGTCGGTTTTTTGCAGTTTTAATCCACTTAAGTACCTACATAATATTTATTTTTGAAACAGGTGGTTTCTGTTTATTAAAGATGTTTCATTTCATAATTTAAGATGATGTTTTCATTTTGCTATTACCAATAATTTGGAAACATTAAAAAAATATTTACAATATTTGAAAATTATAATACTACTAGTCCGCGTGGTTAATCGTCCCACATGAACATTAATTCGGGATAAAAACTATTCTGTGTGTTTATCCAAGTTGCCTTGTATGTGTCTGTCAAATACATGAAAAGTTCATTAGTTTTTGTGTGATGGAGTACGTAACAAACATACAAACTTCGAATTTGTAATATTAATTTGTATCGAAAATGTTGACTAAATGAGGAATTAAAAGGTGATTGATAACTCTGAGTACAGCCGTTAGTCGAATAGCAAAGTATCGTCCGTTTTTAACCGACTCCAAGAAAGGTGGAGGTTCTGAGTTCGACTGTATGTTATTCATTTCTTTTTGTATGTTTGTACCACGATTACTAGAATTAGCTGATATTAGTATAGATCTCGTTTAGAAAGGTAGACCATGATACCGAGGGTGGGACCATGGGTATTAAATTTAAAATGATCTTATACTTAATAGTGCATATTTTTTTCACTTATCGTGGCGACCTCGTCATTGATTTTTCACGTATCACTTAGTAAAAAATGTATACATTATTAAATTAAAAAACATAGGAAACATTTGCTATTTTTCGAAAAAAGAATTATCAAATCACGACGAATGAAATAGTTTGAATTGGGTTTTGCACTTGTACTGCGCTTGGTTATTGTTATATTTGTATAATTATTATAAAGATTTTTCTATCACGTCTCAAAAAACCCGTGTGCTAGCAAAATTTCGTGATTTAAAAAATAAATACATTTTCACACAAACAATTACAATTTAGAAAACACAATTAACATACAATTTGTAATTGCTTTTGCCAGTAATAAGTACTCTGCCTTTTGTTAAATTAAATCGTAATCCGCATTTAATTTATTAAAAAATTGGGCGAAAAATATTTAAATAGAAAGTGAATTGATTTAATAAAACGTTGTACGGAAATATTCAAACAAATCCTGTTTTCGACAAAACCAATTTGGGAACAATAACGCACTTCGCCGACTCCTGAATCGCAAATACCATGGGGGCGACTCGTCCCTAAATGATTTTACGGCTACAAAACTTTACAATTATTTTTTATACACAGGAAATCTCTCTTGCACGATTTTACATTAAATATCGATACTACAAAATTGTGTATGACATTCGTAAGTACAGCAGTACTATTTAAATTATGTGTTTTGGCTATATTCGTCAGGCTTCGGAAATCCGAATGTATTTTAAAGATATCTATATAGAGTTGTTATTAGATAGTTAATAATTTCGCTTAAATTTAGATTAGGTCAGCCAATTTAAAAATAAAAGTATAAAATGTAAAAAGAGCAAAAAAGTAAAAAAGCCGAAGCGCATAATTTAAATAGTAGTACTGTACTCGTTTATTAATTGTAAAAAAGCAGATAAACTGCAAGGAAGCCAACCGACATGCCTTATCCCCACAAAAGTTATATACAGATATTGGTATAAAAGGCCTACCCAAGAAACGCTGTATATATGTGCTAAAATAAACCGGTATAATAAGTAAATAATAAATGTATACGTTTCTACAATAAGCTGCCCAGTGTTACTAAAGATCTACCCTTAAATATTTTAAAAAATGAATAAAAGCTAAATTATGTAAGAAAAGCTACATACTATAATGTCTCAAGGTATTTGGAAGACGAACATGCTTGGCGATAGAGGTTTCAATCTCGCACTGCAATTTGTAATGTAATTTGTAATACTTTGTTATACTTTTTATTGAAGCTAAAATTAGATTGTAATAACTATTTTTTTTCTGATTTATTATATTACTATTAGTATTAAAAAAATCAAGTCCATTGAGTTTCTTTCGCCGGATCTTCTCAGTGTATGGCCGCGACAAAGATCCGGTGGTAGTATAAAAATGTTGACGAGCACAAGTACTTGTATGGTCCATGTAAATAAAGTTTTTTCTGATTCTGATTCTTTGTGTTCTGTGTTTCTCTGTGTAGGTCCGAGTCTGAAGAGTAGACAAGACCGTCTGCCTCTCTGCCGGGATATTCTTATAAGGCGAGTATAGGTTAAATATGTCATTACAAACGGACCACTGGTGATGAAGTACTGTGCAGTTATTTGGGTGGGGATCTTTACCTATTCCGCCATAGTGTCATGTTCCGTACCGGAGGCTAAAGTAGCCGGTAGAGTTAGAATAGAATATACCAGCAACAGGGCAGTGATGCACTAATAATATAACACCAACCAACAATACTAATGTAAATAATCTATGTAAAGGTTGTTTTCCATTGTGAAGTAATTTACATTTACAGACCTACCTGCGTGTAAACATTTACCGTCCACTAAATAATTAAATTTTTACAATTTTTTAAAGAAAAAAAATTGTAAAAATTTAATCACATTAATCACACTTTATTTGAACCTGGTCAAAAGGTTACTTCCAAGCGGAAGAGTGCTCTGATCATTTGAGGTACTGAGGATTCAAATCCTGTGACAAAACTTAAATGTCATAATTAAAATAAAATAATTACATAATAAAACATACCCAAAAATGATTAGATTGAATAAAATAGAGTGATTCTGACACAATTTCTAAAAGAGAAGTATTATTTAAGTGTACAAATAATTATGTAGAAGAAATATTCCCAGTTAAATTAAAATTTTCTGCAAGGGCCACGATTTACGCCGACTAATAGACCCTACTCTTAGCAACAGGCCACTAAATTATTTCTACTTGGCGTACTGTATTCAAAGTCACAGACAATTCGTTAATAATTATGCCATTTCACCCAATATTCTGTAAATAACAGTTCTCGTAATTCGTAAAGAAATTTCATTATTTAGTCTGCTTAATACGCTATAATAAGAGTCCAAAATAGAATAATTTTGAAATATTTTTATGACTAATAACATATTTTGGTCAAACTCATAGGTAAAAATGTAATATGTGTCCATTTTTTAAATTAAAAAACAAGTTATTTAAATGGAAATTAGAACGTGCACTATTAGTTGAACCAAGTAATTAAAGTTTACTTTAAGATACAATTTTAAACACTTATTACTTTAAAATTCTCATTAAACGTCCTACACCATATATTCGTCAACCGCATTCATCTTGCTTGATTTCAAAATGGCGTCTGCTGGTTGCCATTTTGAATTATGGTAATTATCCTGTGTTTCATAAGTTTCACGAGATTAAAATTATAAATAAATATCCCTGGATAAGTTACACAAATTTAATCTAAACCGAAAGTAAGCAAGCTACATGCTTGTGTTACGGGTAAATACTCAGACTGTAAATGCGGACATCTAAATGTTCATCTCTCAAATGCCTGCCCCCGTCGGGGATCGAACCCAAACCTCGCGGTGGGTCGGTGTAGTTAGGCGTGAACGCTAGCCCTTCGACCAACGAGGCGGTCAATAACTTATGGTTCATCAGATAGATCGCTCGATTTGATATCTACTATTACTAAAGAACAAGCATTCCTATATATACAGCCCTGTAAATAAGTTACCTTCATTTGCGTTACAAAATCAGATAAAAGTACTTAAGATATAGACCAGGCAACTTTGTAAAAAACATTCTTAACAATTGCTAGCAGTTCAACCAACCTGCTCATTAAAAGCATACCTTAAGA
This sequence comes from Calephelis virginiensis, assembly GCA_002245475.1. Taxonomy (NCBI): domain Eukaryota; kingdom Metazoa; phylum Arthropoda; class Insecta; order Lepidoptera; family Riodinidae; genus Calephelis; species Calephelis virginiensis. Next base: position 215,104 of record NJDC01000825.1, on the reverse strand, counting down.
AGTATTTTAGCAAGAGTACTCTAAAAGGGTCTGACCGAGAAAGGATTGAGGCAGTTTTAACCGCAAGCGGAACCGCAAACAAATGCCAATGACGACGTAAAAATAAACCAGACATAAAAGAAAAGCTCGCAAAATTCGTGCGACAAAACGTTACTTCGTGTAAAATACTTTTTGTCGAGCTGCGTAATTACGATTTTGCCGTCTTTTACAAAGTTAGGTAGTTACGTAAAAAATCTGATTCAATATGTTGTCTAAGGAAAAGTCTACGTGATTTCTTTGAGCAAATCCTAACTTTGGACATACAATCTATTATCGCCAATACATTTTGTCAGTCTTACAATCTTACATTTTAAATTTAGATTTCTTTCTCTGCGTGTTTGTAAGCATGTATTTTTTTTTTCAAGGAATTTTATTTTTGCACTTGCCCTGGACTTAACTTGTAATCTATAGCTTCTGTGGTCTTTTGGTCCGGCGTCAAATTTGACTTCGTGAAGTCCTGGGTTCAGGCAACAAAAAATTGAAATTGTGTATTTTCAATGTTTTTATCAAAATAACGTTGATCGGGATTGGATAGCCAGTTGGCGATAGGCTTGCCAACTAACACATTGCGGGACTTAGTGTCTTGTGCAAACTTCAAGATCCTAGCAGACCTGGCTAGTTTCCACAGCATTCATTACCCTTTTCACACAAACACGCCAGTTTCGGAGACTCTTGACACCACCTTCAGATAAAACCCAAGTGAACCTACATCCATTCACATTCGTATTGTAAATCTGCTTTGTCAATCTTTCATCTGTCGTTCTTTCTACATGTCCAAACAAGCGGAGCATGACCTTTCTAATTTTGACACCAACACTCTGGGGTATCACTGTAGCGAATGCGTATATATAATTAATATATATAACTCATTAATTTTAATAATTAAAAAAAAATGTTAATTTTAAATACGTAGGTACTTAACTAAATCTAGATTGTCCCATAAAGCTTATTTTTTTTCCTAGCAGGTACTATGTCTTTCACGATGTATCAAGTCATGCATAAATCGAGCCCTTGACACACGACGTTATATTTTATAACTTCAAAATGTAATAAATAGCTGTCTCTGCGGAAACTATTGAATTAAACTTCATAGCAATCATGTAGCCTGCACTTGCCACAAAGGTTTCATATTATATTTCAACATTTCACCGTGATAGTCCGGGTACCCTGTGTAGGATAGGCCATCTTCTTGACTAGCAGCTATTTAAATGATCAAGCAAGTAGAGCATTGACAGTTATACAAATGATATTTGTTAAGTTTGATAAAACATAGTCAGTTCCTTTAGACGATGTAGCTTTCTAATAGTGAATTTAGGTCTACTGTCCTTCCTGGTGGTTCATAGGAGAAGCGAAGGGTCAACCATTAAAACCAACGGTGGTAGTTATGTATTTACTTGTCTAGGTTTTATCGTCCACCTGATTCCTCCCGCAATATAGTCGTTGCCACGCTGGTCGAGTGGCTTGCGTGCACACCTAACTACACCGACCAATTGAGAGGCTTGGGTTCGATTTCCGACGGGGGTAGGCATACAGGTATATTTGTATGATGAACATTTAGATGTCTGCACTTTCCAGTTCTGGGTGTTTATTAAATTTATTCTGATATCTATGTATTTCTAAGTATTAGTATCGTTAACTAATACCATATACAGTAACACAAGCATATACAGTAGTACTATTTAAATTATGCGCTTTGGCTATATTCATCAAGCTTCAGAAATCTGAATGTATTTTAAAGATATCTATATAGAGTTGTTATTACACATAATCAATAATTTCGCTTAAATTAAAGATTATTAGATAAAGATTAGGTCAGCCAATTTAAAAATAAAAGTAGGTATATAGTGTAAAAGTATAAAGCCGAAGCGCATAATTTAAATAGTAGTACCGTAATTTGTTTGCTTTGGTGTTAGTTTCAATTTGTGTAACTTACCCAGGTATATTTAGTTTTATTTATTTTTATTAACATAATCGTAGAAAGGTAGATTAGAAGGTAGACTCATATATTATAATGCCATATCCCGGCCAAACGGCAGTGACAAACCTATAACATTTATGGTGTCAATAAATAACGATTGTATCTTGATTAGAGCGAGACGGAATTGCAGAAAAAAGTTGAATACTTGAAGTAATGGTCACGGTGTTAGTTACAAAAATTCTTGATCAAGTCATACGAACTGCTAGGTAGGAAAGCTTATAAAAGGATAAGTTTATATTCTTCAGATGGTTGTTCGTTGTCTTTAAAAAACAAATTTTGGATATGTTATGATTTTAACTTTCAACCAGAGGAAAGGACGCTATATACATATTTCATTTTGCCATGCGATATTAAAAAACTTTTGTATTGTGTCAGAACAGGAAGTCACCGAACGTCTAAGGTTGTTTTTGCAATATAACAGCGAGCTTTCCGTTAAGTCCCTGGTGGTCTTCTCATACTATACAACCAACTTTATGTATCAAGAAAATTACCCTTGAGAATTTCGTTTTTAACCCATTTCTATTAATATGATGAATACGAAATATCCCAGATTATTAATGATTACGGAAAACGTGAAAACATATTCTGGAAACAAGTTTATACATTAAACGTTAAGGTTTATTTTTGTTTGGGTTTTTCCAATTTTCTAATAAATAAATGTTGGTCGGGATTGGAAATGTGCCCGGTTGGCGATAGGCTTGCCACCTATCACATTGTGGGACTTAGTCTCTTCGGCTAGTCGTGGGTGCCTTGGTTGTACATCTGCCTACTTCGGGGATATGGGCGTGAAGATACTTCTACTTCTTCTTCTTCTTCTTCTTTTTTTAGAATAACAGGTAAGTATGTAGTGGTTTAGCTGTTGGACTTGACTGCATGAGGTCCCGGGTTCGAATTCCGGGTCGGGCAACAAAAAGTAAATCGGGTTTTTCCAATTTCCTAATAAAAAAAAACGTTGCTCGGGATTGGATGTGTGCCCGGTTAGCGAAAGGCTTGCCACCTATCACATTGAGGGACTCGGTATCTTCGGCTAGTCGTGAGTTCCCTGGTTGTGCCTCTGCCTACTTCGTCGGGGATATGAGCGTGAAGATATATTTTTTTTTATTTTGACGTGGTCCCATATTAATTTTGTCACGATACGATTTGTGATTTTGGGGTTATACTTATTAGTGCAATAATTTCTCGCTTACGTTGACAAACTCATAATTGATGGCTCAAAAACCACTAATTGGATCATGATAAAATGTATTTGGGACATTTGCTATCTTTCAGAAAAGAATGATAAAGTCACGTGTATTTAATACAATAGACGTGACTGGTGCGTCGGTCTTACAACGGAGCCCTTAAGCTTCGAATGCAAGTCTATTAAACACACTATCCACAACGGGACACGACAATCGAGAGCACTAACTCTGTAGCAGCAAGAATAGTTAAGGTGATGTTACTAAATCAGACTAGATATTCTCCAGGTCATATAGTTACGACTGACTGTACTAGTAACATGCAACAACTAAATTGTCAGTTTACGATACAGTCGTCACATCCCGATACCGACAATTGCAGTTTAAATTTTTTCAGTATGCTACTTTTCAACCAGAAAGATTTACAGTTCCCGTAGGATATATAAAACTCTTGGTCACGATGTCAGCAGTGTATTAAAAAATTCATAGCAGTTAGTAAAAAAACATTAAAGCATCCGTGCGACGGCAGCGCCACGGATATTTGATAAATTATAAATGCGCTAGGTTTTAGGAGAAATTAACTAAGCCAAATTTCATGTAGCGTTCACTTATTAAAGGATAAAGGTTCAGCTGTAAATCTCAGCCTATCAAATGTGAGTGAAGACATACTCGTATTTAATTGGAGGAAAAATAGATTGTCATCATGCGGGCGAAGAAGGATTATTTACAACTAAGTACATACTTCTCTGAAAATTAACTAAAACTTAGAAAGAAAAGATGGTCGTACTTTTTTGAAATTATTGATTTTCCTGTTTGTATTAAGTTAGATTGACTAGTAGCATTTTGTGCAATTTCTTTGAGTTAAAATGCACAAGTAAAATTATCATGAAGAATTTATTTGATATTTTCCATCGTCGGCGCTTGGTAAAACTCCCAAATATTCATATTTTTAAATGAAGAAACACTTGTACTGATTTAGGTATCACTTATACTCATCTGTCACATATGATGCTGTCATAAGCGAAACCGGTAGGCTATTTATACAAGTTATAAGTGATATACGTAAAACAGTACAAGTGTTTTTTATTTAAAAATATAAATCATGAAGAAATTAATGTATGTTCTCATTGCCACCCAAATGTCATCAAATGAGCGTGGTTAAGCCACCGCCTCACTCAAAACTCTGACAACACACTTGTGGGACCTTATTGTTTTCGGCTAGTCGTGGCTGTCATGGTTGTACCCCTATCTATCTTTAAGGATACGAGCGTGAAGATACTTTTCTTTCACTAGATACTACATACTATCCAAATCCTCGGATAGTACGTAAATGTACCATAATTTGAAATTTCATTATCACGTTTTTTCAAATATGTAGGTACAAACTAAAAAAACTTTCGTTGGCAATATAATGCAATAGGCATTAGCGGTTCTGAACTAAAGATTAAATAAATGTACCATAAACTTATTTTTCTACTTTTAAGATACAAAATGAGTGCGCTACGAAAAATCTGTGATGTAACGCTAGCCGACCGTATTCGTAGCAGTGAGATCCGAGAAAGAGTTTTTTTTATGATATTGGAAGTCAAACAAGCAGACGTATTTCCTGATGGAAAGAAATTCACGCCGCCTAGAGACATCAAAGGTGGTAATGGTGCGTTGCTAACCTGAGGACAGGGTGTTAGGCCTCGAACAAAAGTAAGTTTACCGGCTACCTTACCTC
>NJDC01000825.1:192188-209976 GCA_002245475.1 Calephelis virginiensis | reverse complement strand
ATCACCTTATTTCAAATATGTAGGTACAAACTAAAAAAACTTTCGTTAGCAATATAATGCAATAGGCATTAGCGGTTCTGAACTAAAGATTAAATAAATATACCATAAACTTATTTTTCTACTTCTAAGATACAAAATGAGTGCGCTACGAAAAATCTGTGATGTAACGCTAGCCGACCGTATTCGTAACAGTGAGATCCGAGAAAGAGTTTTTTTTATGATATTGGAAGGCAAACAAGCAGACGTATTTCCTGATGGAAAGAAATTCACGCCGCCTAGAGACGCCAAAGGTGGTAATGGTGCGTTGCCAACCTGAGGCCAGGATGTTAGGCCTCGAACAAAAGTAAGTTTACCGGCTACCTTACCTCCAAGCCGGAACACGTCATGACGTCTGACGTCGTCAGGAATAGGTAAGGCGGTGGTACCAATCCGGGTGAGTCGCTGCGAAACTCTACCACCTAGTCAGATGTCACGGTATTAGTGACGGTAAGCCTGTACTCGCCTTTTACGAGCTGCCTGGCAGGAAGGCAGATGGTCTATTCTGCAAAGGAGCTCGGACCAACACGGGGAGTGGGATTGAAAGAAAGTGTTGTTGTAAAAATGGAAAAGGGCATGCTCTGCCGGTTTACCTTTTTAAAAAAAAAATATTAGCTAAATAATTTCTTAGCTACCGATTTTGAAAAACCACTGTCTTCAATAAATCTCCTTCATTTGCAAAACGTACATCGTCTTGACAAAGACAAGAGCCTTTGGAAGTTTGCAACTTGAAAGCCTAACCATATTATTGATCCATATACAGACCAAAGCCTTTGTTCCTGATATATTCAAATGGTAAATACCAGGAGCAATTATTTGTGAACCTACAAAAACACCAGAGGATTTTGTTTCACAAATGCAACGTCTTCGTTAATTACCCGGATGTCATTAAGGGTTATGTGGTGCCTGAATCTTATGTTTGTACTATCACTTACAAAAGTTTTAGCATCTTCCAATCAATTTGATACTTTTTCAATTTGACCGCCATGTTGGTCTTGGGGTTGGCGTACAAACTAACCGTAAGGCTTGGGTTCGATAGTCAACGGTGGCACATATTTAAGTGATGAACATCTAGATGTCTACATTTCTGCGTGTGTTAAATTGATTTTGGTAATTATTTATTACTATGTATTACTATCGTTAACTAATACCCATAACACAAGCACATAATTTCCTTACGTTATGGAGATTAAATTTGTTTATTTTGTCCAGGGTTTTTTACACAAATCTAACCCTAAATTAAGCAAATTATATGCTTGTGTTATGGGTGTTAGTTAACGATTCTAGCACATGTATAGACTTATAAAGATACCACGATAAATTTAATAAGCACCTAGACCCGGATATACAGACATCTAAATGTTCATCACACAAAAGTCTACCCCTGTCGGGAATCGAACCCGAACCTCTTGGTTTGGAGTTAGGCTTGCAGCCAGCCCCTCTACCAACGAGGCAAGGGATTCCAATGAAATTAACGAATTCCTTAATTTTAAGAAATATAAAGACAAAAAAGTCAACGATACCTTGCCAACCGAAGGCTGAGTTTGACGCTTGACGAACTCTTGTAATTGAAATATTACCTTAATAGTCCCTACAGCCTAGATATTTTTGTATGACGTTAAAAACATGGCTTCTCCACGACGCCATTATTCGGAGCGATTTTAGCAATTTTTTTTAATATGAATCTCAAATGGAACAGCTTTTCATGCTATTTTTATGATAATGGAAGGCAAACAAGCAGACGGATTTCCTGATGGTGGAAATTCACGCCGCGTAGAGACACCAAAGGTGGTGATCGTTCGTTGCCAACCTGAGACCTTAATCTTAGACCTGGAGCAAAAGTAAGTTTACCGGCTAGGTACCTCGACCTCCAAACCTGAACACGTCAACGGGAAGCGTTGACGTTATATATACGCGACAGGAAGAGACGAGTCGCTGCAAAACTCTACCTGCTACCACCTAGTAGGATGTCACGGTGTTAGTGACGGTAAGCCTATGCTCGCATTGTACGACCTGCCTGGCAGAAAGACAAATGGTCTATTCGGCAAAGGAGCCTGGTTCAAGACAGAAAAAGGTATATCAAAACCATACAGTACAGTAACTTTTTGTGCAGTTTATTCTCCTTTTACAATGCACTTGGTTTACCTAGTACATCCACCACAGGTTTACACTAACAATCAATAAATTTCCTTTACTTATAGATTTCTCTGTACTTCCACAGGTTTACCCCTGCCACACTAACAATCAATAAATTTCCTTTACTTATAGATTTCTCTGTACTTCCCTCAGATTTTGATCTAATATCTTCCAAATACTACCGTCTTTATCAAAATTGATCTAGTGATTTCCGTGACGTATTAAGTAATAAAACTGAAACTTTCATTTGGTTACTGTATGTAGTTTTAAAAACTAGCCGATCCGGCGAACTTCGTATCGCTTGACATTAACAATTACTAACAGTTTGTATGGACAAAATTGAAGTGTAGCTTTACCCACTTTCTCTACAATTTTGCCGGTTTTTTGCTTTATATGATCCTTCTTCTAACAACAACCAATACAACAAAGAAAGAATTAGCAACGTTGTTCCAACATTGGCCTGATGCGATGACTAAGCGAAATAGGGATTCATTTTTATAAAATAGATCACCGGAACACTTTTCGGAATAAAAACTATCTTATGTGCTAATCCAAATTACCCTCTATGTGTGTGCCAGATTTCATGAAAATCGGTTCAGCAGTCTTTGCGTGAAGGAGTAACAAACAAATAAACTTTCGCATTTATAATATTAGTAGGATAGATATCAATCGAGCGTAACGTCGCATACACGTCAATCACGCTACAACGCGTCTGACGCTGCGCTCAAATTATGCTCCATACATTTGCATGTTAAATTAATCTGTGGAACTTTTGCAAGTCCACTAACAAGCTTTCACTGATGCGACTGACGCTTAACCTAAAGGCCAACTCTACTCTACCAAAAGTAACAGTAATGTAATGTATTTATTCTATCTTCATACAAACGGGCGAAAATGCGTTTACATCTGCGCATCTTGAGACTGGTATACACTTGGTACTGACGTGGTACACATCATTTGTGAGGTCGCCCCGTTGTGACGAACGATCGATGCTATAGCGTTTTTTTTTTGTAGCCATGCGTAAGGTAAGCGTGCGATTTTTGAATGGTGTTTTGGCTTAATATGTTAAAGTATTTACTTAATATGGCATACAACAATTATAGACAATATGTATACGACAAGCGCTGACGTTATAACAGCAGGAATAGGTAAGGCAATGTACAACATGGGCGAAAATCTATGCGAAAATCTATCACCTAGTACATATTTAATGTACACACAGGAAATTTTAAAATATGTACAAAGTTTTGTAAAACAGCTTTAAAAGTAACAGATTATAGAGATCCCATAATGAAACTAAAGTGTTTGCTTGAAGAAACTTACAAATTTTTACCCTTCCTCACGAGTCATTAACAACAAACTCACTCAGCGTTTCGAAACGGGCCATTTACAACCTCCATAATTAACCAAACCTTGAAACTTTAAACTTAGCTTATTTACCCACCATGTTCCTACCCACGTAAGTATAATAAATTATTAACTAATTCACGATGCGAATTAAGTTAATGTAAGAATAACTTAATTAAATTTTCTCCGTTACGTAAGAAACTCAATGTTTAAAAAGTATCAAGTGCCTACTAATCCACACCCTAGCATATACAGGGTTGCATTTGAGAGATTAGCCAAATTTAGAGAGACGTGTCAGAAGCGACAGCACTCCCGATCGATGAAGTGAAAAGTAAAAGAAATTCATATTTTTTTATATAACAAGGTACATAAATATTACCCAATTAATTCATCTGAACGGATCTAAGAGTTTTAGTTGATGATGTAGTGTTAGAGCAAGTGAATGAAATTGTATATCTTGGTTGTGCTTTTAGCAGGGATGGAAGGTACACCGCAGATGTTGAAAGGAGAGTGTATGAAGGGAATAGTGTGAATGGAGCGCTGGGAATGTTTCAAAGCGAGGTGTTGACTCAAAAAGCTAGGTGGTAGAGTTTCGCAGCGACTCGCTCGGATTGGTACCACCGCCTTACCTATTCCTGCCGCCATAACGTCATGACGTGTTCCGGTTCGGAGGGTAAGGTAGCCGGTAAACTTAATTTTGCTCGAGGCCTAACAGCCCGACCTGAGGTTGGCAACGCACCATTACCACCTTTGGTGTCTCTAGGCGGCGGGAATTTCTTACCATCTGGAAATGTGTCTGCTTGTTTGTCTTCCAATATCATAAAATAAAGTAAATCATTTTATTGTATGGAAGCGAGAGTTGGGTATGTCAAAAAAGGCATGAAAGTAGGATAAATGCAGTCGAAATATAGACGGTACGAAAAATCTGTGGTGTAACTCTCGCCAACCGCATTCGTAACAGTGAGATCCGTGAAAGAGTGGGATTAAAAGAAAGTGTTGGTTTTAAAATGCGAAAGGGCATGCTCCGCTGGTTCGGTCATGTGGAACGAATGAAAGATGAAAGATTGACAAAGCAGATATACAATGCGAATGTGGATGGATGTAGGTACCCGAGAGATCAAGGTTGACATTCCACGATCATTCAAATATTATCCGACTGTGGTGTCAAGAGTCTCCGAAACCGGCGTGTTTGTATAAAAATGGTAATGAATGTGGAGGAAGCCAGACAGGATCGTGAGATTTGGACAAAAATTCAGCATTCCTCAAAGATCAATATGGGAGCATGTAGATTAAATAAACGCTTACACGTATGTTACGTGTTCAACAAAAAGAGTGTTAGTAAAACAATGATTTTATTACGAACTACATACAAAATGCGACCCAAAATAATATTTGTAGCTATCGTACCCTTCCGAGCGAACCCTTTTACAATACTAAGCTCATTATTAAGAATTGAATCTTCGTTTGACATTTTGCGTAATTCATTTATTTGAGCATTCCCATACTCTTCATTATTCATCTATCTCTTATTCAACTTCTGTTATTCGACGTCTTTACGATAACGGAAATAAAAGAATAGTACAGCGCTTAATTTAAAAAGTAAATGTCTTCACGCCCATATATTGAATAATGTACCTATTTGTGGTTAATTTTGATTTTGTGTGTTTTCATAGTGAAGTTTAAGTTCAGCATTTCTCAAAGAATAATGTTTTTGAAGTTATACTTCTTTTGGCGCGTTTAGAAAAAAATTATGAGGGTAAATTTTTACGATGCGCGCACACCGTCACGCAAAACCGACATGATGAAGTTAGCTATGAAGTTAGCTATAGATAACATTTTAGTTTTTAAAAAGATTTTTATCTTATTACGCCGAAGAAGTATAACTTCTAACGCGTGTACATAAGTACACACACACTTTTTTTTATAAAATAGAGTTGGTAAAACAATGATTTCAGTACGAGCTATATACAAAATGCGACTCGATATATTTTTGTAGCTCTTAACGTCACGAGCGAACCTTTTTTATTAGACGTCCTAAGATTATAATTATTATTAACAGAATATTCATTTGGCATTTAAGGATTCATTTTTCAAGCATTCCCATACCAAAGTATTCAATTTCTGCTATTCGAAGTCTTTTCGACAACGAAAGTAAAAGGAAGTACAGCGCTTAATTTTATTACCAAAAATGTCAGTAATATTCAAGAAAGCAGATTCTATATTCTATATAAAACCCTTTACATGATACGTCAAAGCAATATTATTTTAATAATATAGTCACTAAATGCAAAAGGCCACTTAATGATCAACACTTTAACTGCCTCGTTGGTCGAGTGGCTGGTGTACAAGCTAAACTACACCGATCAACCGCAAGTCTTCGGTTCAATTCCCATTTGTGAGATGAACATTTTGATATTTGCAATTCCGAGTCTGGGTGTTTGTTAAATTTATTCTGGTATCTATTCAAGTATTTTTATATATTAGAATTGTTGACTTACACCTATAACACGAGCATATAATTTGCTTACTTTGGGGTTAAATTCAATTTGTGTAACATATTCAGGGATATTTATTTATTTTACTTAAACAGCAGAATCAAAATAATATTGCTCTAAGACGTCACGTTACCCTTGACCTTGGAAACTGACTTTCTACTATCACTCCAGTGTAATAACAAATGATCTCATATTCAATTTCCTACAATATTCTCCGTAAAAGCCCACACTAACTCAAGTTGTATTCAATATGATTGTTAATATAACAAAAGGTCAGTGTTTTTACTACAGCGAGCATTATCAATCATCGTATGCCGCGTGACATAAGTGGACCCTCCTCATAAGAGATCCTAGTTCCATTACTCACAGAACCACGCCCAGGGATAATTTTCTCTCTCACTGCAACTATAGCCATTCAATATCAATATAAAAGACATTTACTTTAGAACGCTTTGATGAAATAAATATTTTTCTAAAAGATTCTCTACGAAACCCGGAAAATTAAAGGCAACCTCGCGGTGTTGTGTTGATATTTGCGTGAATAAACTTAAAAATATTCTAAAAAAACATCCGTCCTTTTTTACTCTATATCTGATATAAATTAGGGTAAATGAAGAATTTGGCAATATAAACATCGAGAACCACTATTAGTTTTCTCAAATGCCTTCACTAAAAAAACAGTCAAGTAGTTTCCCACAGTTATATTTTTATTTGAACCGCGAGTTCACATTAACGTAGCTCGCAGTGTTTTATTATCTATTTCGTTTTACGTGTTAAATACCAAAATTAATGTTTATTAACATTTTCTAGGTTTCTGAATGTTTGTTACTCAATTATCCTTCACTGATTATGATTTAAAATTAGTATATTTCATGAATATTAACGAACTGTTACCAATATATTATAACATAGAAAGTGATAAATATTACCCACTTTTTATCTAGACCTGTGCAATGAATATTATTTTATAGGACTTCAAAGCAACATAATAACAATCATTTTATTAAGTATTATTTTATCACTACATAGTATAAAATAAAGTCACTTCTTTTGTCTCCATGTCCCTTTGTATGCTTAAATCTTTAAAACTACGCAAAAGGATTTTAATGTGGTTTTGATTCAATAAATAAAGTGATCAAAAGAGAAAGGCTTTTAGGTACATCTACCGTTCGTGCAATATATCTTTTCGTTGACACACTATTTACTGTTAAAATAATATTGCTTAAATGCGTCATAATAAGGCACTGAGCGCTCAATAAATTCTCAATCAACAAACATAACAATAAACCAAATTAGCTCATAATGTAAGGTCAAAAAAACGACTTCAATTCATATAAGTATTTTAAAATCAAAATAAAATTATTTAATTTGCAATTTTCCGCCAAAAAATGTATACGTATTATTGCGTAACAAAACAGACAAAATAGTGCGCTAAGAATGAATTGGACTTACCGGAAGCTAAAACTCCCAAATACATCCAGCTCCACACAATACACATACACAGAATTTTAGCTTCCGGTAAGTCCAATTCATTCTTAGCGCACTATTTTGTCTGTTTTGTTACGCAATAATACGTATACATTTTTTGGCGGAAAATTGCAAATTAAATAATTTTATTAAGATTTAAGTATGGATTTCCGCAAACTCACGCCTTCTTCCATTAATTTTAAAATCAATTCGAACTAAGACAAGATGGTTGCTAATAACGATTATTATTACAATACAATGCCTGTACCATGACAACTAGAAATAATGTTATTACAATCATCATATGTATTAAGTTTTATTACAAAGCACAACATTATATGCGTGCAATATGTCTTCATGTTGACACATATAAAAAAAACATTGCTTAAATGCGACACAATTAGGCCCTGAGCGATCAATAAGTTTTCAACAAACAATTAAGTATATAGCGTAGACTAAGCCAACTGACTTCATAACATAAGGTCAAAGGAACGACTTAATTTCATACAAGTATTCTGAAATTTATTCACACTAAGACAAGATGGTTGCTAATAATTATTATTAAAGTTTTTAATTAGAAACTCAGCATTGAACTGTCTGCCGTCGAGTGCGGACGTATCGATCGGTCCATCGTGTGATGTTCCGTTTTAATTAAACTCACGGTCCGCCTGTCTGATAGCTGAATGTTTTTTTTTTTATTTCGGCGAATACTGATTATTTCCAGTGATTGAAACGTGTTTGTTATATAAACATTGCGAATTCAAAAACATTAGTTTTATAACAAAGGATAACAGACGATTTTTAAGCAACAAACGTCGCTTAGACACCAAAAATGTTGGATGGAAAAAGAAAAATCAGCCTTTTGTGAAAGTATACCAAATACCTTACCTTCTAAAACAACAATGGTGACCACCAATGTAACGGAATTGGTAAAATGATGATACCAAAGTGGGAAGAACTTATCTGTCTTATATTACTTAAAAACTCTAAAGTAATTCCATATGAAGCGGAAAATTAAATTACCGCATTCCGATGTCATGGTATTTTAAATACTATCAAACTGCATAAGATTCACTTAAAAAAAATATCTTCACGCCTATGTCACCGAAGAGGTTGGCAAAGGCATAACCGACTAGCCGAAGACATTAAGTCTCACATTGTGATAGGTGGCAAGCCTATCGCTAACCAGGCACACATTCAAACCCGGGCAACATTTTTGTTATTAGAAAATTGGAAAAATCACTTTTTTTTTGTTGCCCCGACCCGGGACTCGAACTTAGAACCTCATGAAGTCAAGTCCAACACCAGAACCGTTACACTACAGAGGCGATTACTTAATACTATTATGTATGTATGTATGTATATTATGAATAACTCAAAAACCAATTAATGTTGGAATTCTTTCAAATATGAATAGGTCCAACCAGAAACGAAGTCATAAAAGACCTATACGGTCGAATTGAGAAACCTCCTCCTTTTTTTAAGGCGGTTAAAAATTGTTTCATCTAGTAAAAAGTAACACATGTAAAAATTAATTCCTTTGGAAGTCAGTTTAAAAGCGAATTAAACAATCCTGAGATTAGAAAATCAAATATTAGATTAAGGACTTTTAAGATGAGTAAATATTTTATAGCACTGCAAAATGGCTCTGAACGTTATAGCGCCTATAAAATATAAACGTCTATGCAGAGTTGACGCTTTCAGAAAATTCTACCTCCCGTTATTTGCCGCTCGTCACTTCGTCTTAGATGCTTTCAAATTACCAGTTTTCATTTAGTGAATGGCCTTCGTAATGACGAGTAAAATTCTTTGGCAGCGATATTACGCGATGAATGAAATGATTTATCAAAGCAATAGGGCCCTTGAGCTCTTGTTGTGGATCATAAAGTATTTGCAATAAAATAGCTTTTGTTCTTTCGCTGTCTAATAATGTGTTTCAAAATTGGTATGACCTGATATTTGCATGAATTGATTTAAAACCAAGGTTTTACATGCTTGTGCTAAGAATCAATAAAGAAAAAGTAATAGTAAAAAAAGAAATAGTAATCAATAATATATATATATATATATATAAGTAAGTATTAGGCGGTCCGCAAGGGACTTAGCGTGGAGACATGTACGTAGTGATCCAGTATTGATCCAGGCTCCTACGCAGAATAGACCATCTTCCTTCCTGCCAGGCAGCTCGTAAAAGGCGCGTATAGGCTTACCATTACTAAAACCGTGGCATCATACTAGGTGGCAAATTTTTGCAGCAACTCGCCCGGATTGGTACCACCGCTTTATCTATTCCTGCCGCCATAGCGTCGGTGCTTGCCGTTAACGTGTTCTAATAATAAGTAGGATAAGGTTGACCTCAGGTTGCCAAGGCACCTGCTGCACATACTGCATATGCATATAAAATTTGGTGAAAATCGGTAAAGCTGTTTCGGAGGAGTACGGTAACTAACATTTGGACACGAGAATTACATATATAAGACCAGCGGCCCGCCCCGGGTATAAAATATACATAAAAACCTTCGTCTTCAATCACTTCATCTATTAAAAAACCGCACCAAAATCCGTTGCATAGTTTTAAATATTTGTGGAAACTAAGGGATAATAGAGATAGAAGAAGTGACTTTATTTTATGCAATGTAGTGATAAAATATTTGCAACTAAGCAACACTCAAGCGACTGCTTGCCTGTAATGACGACCTACTACCTATTAAACCTCTACTGTCTATAGCCATGATTTTTTATCGTCAGTAAATCTCTGCTTCAATTCATTTTCAATTTCATAAAAAAGTGAGACACGTTATCATTTCACTTCAATTTGTAATGTAATGAGAACAGAAACTCACTAAAATGTCTCCATGCGAATGTTATTTCCTTTGTCGTTGCGTCCAGTGATCTACCGAATGCCTCCACCTTTAATATTCGTCAGTCCATCCACGTAGTGGATTTGATCCTCAATGATCAAACAGACAATGGACAGTGGACAAGCTTCAGGTTATCCATTTATATACTTCAACTAGCTGCCTGTTCCGGCTTCATTCGGATGGTTATTTTTTTTATCATAAAGTAAAATATAGCTATCCTATCTTTCAATTTGGATCAAATTGCATACGGTGTGCGAATTTTATTGAAAACGGTTAAGTGATTTAGGAGTCAATCGCGGACAAACAACGTGACTCATAATTTATATATGTATTCAGAAGTGGCTTTCAAAGAAGCATTTTAAATCAAATAAAGAAATCACTTCATGAAAAAAGTTTTATAAGTGAAGCGCTAGAGTTTTTGAAAAGTTTGGAAACTTAAATATTTTTTGTGCGAGTTTTATAGAAATCCGAGGAACTCTTTTCATAAGAAGTGCTTATCAGTTCGAGATATTAGATTAGGAAGAATAAATTTTATTTTGACGGCATTTCCAACTAAAAGAAGTTTGGCAAAGTGATAACGCGTTTGACGCTTCAACAAAATATTATTTGATATTAAGTAAATTTCCATTTGTGTTACGGTTATTATATTACACGGTGAACTTTCTACCTCTTAAGGCCCCTTGCACATTCAAGGGTTACATTTGATATTGAGTTTAAAGGTGATTGAGCCCTAGTTAGACGCTAACTTTGTGTTAAATACTTAACCCAGGAACTTGCAAGTGGCGCTAACAATACATTAAAGTAAAAAGAAGTTACAAAATCACTTAAGTTTTTTCACGCCCATATCCCCAAACAGGGGTTGGCAGAGTTTATTATTAAAGCACAGAAATCGTCAACCCACCAAAGACAATGTCTAAGTAGTACGTGTATAATCAATAAACATATTTGAGCTTTTTCCCAGATTCTGGACATAAACATGAAAATTGTATCCTTGTAATAACGTTAACGATACCAACATTTAAAAAAATTGAGAAGGATATTTTAATTAATTCAATAAACATGTAGACATAGAAAGACAGACATTTTTATATTTTTATTCATCAGATCATTCATTCATTCATTCATTCAGAAGTCATCATCAGAGCCATTAAGTGAGTAGGCTAGCCCCTTGACCAATGAAATGGAAAGAAGATATAAATTACAACAGGCAAATATAAAGAACAAAGAAAAAGGTCGAAGAAGGAAATGGTCTAATTCGAAACGTGGACTTTTTTAATGTTTATCTTGTATAGTACGTCGATAAGTTTCGGCTTCAAAATATTTTTACACATATATATGTGGAGTAGTAGAGAAAACATCTAAAATAGGATTAGTCAACAATCGATTATAGCCACGCGTATAACGTATAGTTTTTTTTTTTTGTTAGGCATAACTAAACTCATTCTAAATTGCACCAGATGGGAGGATGTATGAGTTTCACGTTTTGTTTCGAGTTTTGTTTCCCAACTACATATGACTATTCCTTTGTTCCAACGTTCAAATAGCATACAACTGAGTATATGAAATATTAAAAATGTAACCTTACACGGGTACAGTGAAACTTGTAGATGAGATAATGAAAATGGTTTGACAATATTTAAACACATAATTAGATTCGTATATTTTCCGTTAAGCAGCTTGATTTGGATTGCTTACGTATTTTGTAGTTTACTAGCAACCCATCCCAGCTTTACACGGATAGGAAAACTTCTATGTTATTATAGATATAAACCTTTCTCTTCAATTACTGTATCTTTTGAAAAACCGCATCAAAATCCGTTACGTAGTTTTAAAGATCTAAATACACATACGGACAGACAGCGGAAAGCGACTTTGATTAACCGAGTTCAAAAAACGAAGAGGTTCTCAATTTGCCCGTATATTTTTGTTTCGGGTATGTACACCGATTTCTCCGAGGCTTCTGAACCGATTAGCGTAATTGTTTTTTTGTTTGAAGCGGAATAGTTTGGAATAGGTGTAATTTTTATCTACTTTCACCTATTCCGATGTTTATTTTTATTAAATTAAATCATATTTGCAACAAACTAAAAAGTTAAGAACGGCTCAACCAATTCGGCTAACAATTGGTGAGGATGTAGCTTAAAACTAGGAAATGGACATGGGATACTTTTTATCCCTTTCGACTGCGAATAAACTAGGGAACAACATTTTATTTATTTTTTCTACAAGCTGAACGAAATTTGCTAGAACAGTTAGTCTATCTATAAATACAAAAATAAGTACCCATTTCGTAAGGACATCACATAACGGCTAGGCCACTTTTGCTAGTTATTTTTTTTCGTGCTACTTATAGTCAGAACGTTTTTAATAAAACGGGAACATGGGAAAAAGTAACGTGAAGTCTTAAACTTCTGTGATAAGTAAGCTTTCTCAACATTAACAATCTTTGTGGGTCTCTACTAACAATCTCTGTAGATCAGTCTCTTATAAGATTTATAGATCTCTACCACAAGGTTTGTCTAGCAGTCTTGCTGTAAGCTATTTTGAAGAAATACCAGCCAGCGAAACGAAAATCACAGTATGAAATGCGGTGACAACGTACTGTAGTTTTACTCTTCCTCTGTCTTAATTTCCAATCAGTACAAAAAAAATCTTTCAGAATCGATTATTTTTTGGAACTAAATGTTAATAATCCGCTAGTACTGTGTTCCAGGGTACCTAAAGTGACATATCCGATTCCAATATCCAGTTTGCATGAAATCGAGTTTCAATACTACAGGTGACATGTACTGCCGAGAGTTTGACATTTTTTACTCATGACAAAAAGTGCACAACGTCGCTTAAGAAGTTTTCACTTCAACAACTAAAAAAAAGTTAAAGTTAAAGGATGGCGAAATGAAAATGTTTGTAACAATAGTGTGGAAACTATTTTGTAATTATAAGAAGCAAAAGTTTGAATCAAATGCATTGTCGTATCTTACAGCGTTCCACTTAGTTAGACGCCAAGTGTTCCGGAAGATAAAAATTACTTCCTACCTATTTCGTATTACAAAATATTGTTATTTCACCTTATGCAAATAAGAAGTAAAACGAATGCAAACATTTACAGAGATTTATTATTACATTAATTACACATGTGTCTAAAAAGGTTTTTTGGGATTCTTGAACGTACGTAAATATTTCATTCCAATGTTTACTCGAAAATTGGGTAAAAACAATAAAAACAAATTTTATAAAGTAATTAAAAAAATGTATAATAAATTACTTGTATTAATAGGAACGAAACTTTTAAAACTTTTGTTATAATTTTTTCTAAATTGTCATCAACGAGTCGATTTCAGAACCACCAAAATCGACTCGTTAATGACAGATTAATCTCGTAACATATATAAAAGAACATACTGTTCAATAGATAACTTTTTTTGAGTTGATTAATTGTAAAGATAGCCACGTAGTCGGTAGAGATCCTAAATTTTTTTTTATGATATTGGAAGGCAAACAAGCAGACGGATTTCCTGATGGTAAAAAATACACGCCGCCTAGAAACACCAAAGGTGGTAATGGTGCGTTGCCAACCTTTGGACGGGATGTTAGGCCTCGAGCAAAATTAAATTTACCGGCTACCTTATCGTCCGAACCGGAACACGTCAACGGCAAGCGCTGACATTATGTCGGCAGGAATAGATAAGACGGTGGTATCAATCCGATCTTCATTTGAAACATATTTGAATAAGGATCAAATGGAGAATTATCATTGTGACGGGCATAATTATTAAAGTAATTAATAATGCATAATGAGCATGTTAACATGCGATTAGTGAAAATAGATCTCTCAAGCATACCCAACAATAATTATAGCATTAATATTGTAGTACTCTGACGTAATAGTCAAAAGCGCGTATCAACGGTAATAGGCAAGTTGATGGGTTTGCCCACAACTCTAATAGAAATACCACATCAGCTTTCACGGTCTTCTAATATTAATAGGCATATGCCAATGTAAATGTTTACTATTCTTTATTTACAACAAAAAAAAACAAAGAAGATGGTTTTCCCCGTGTTGGTCCGGGTCCACTGAGCAGAATAGACCATCTGTCTCTCTGCTAGGCAGCTCGTAACAGGTGAGCACTGGTTAAAAAATATGGCATCACTAACAAGATCACTGGTGAAGAGTGCTTCAAGCGCCGCCTTACCTATTCCTGCCGCCATAACCACTCTTTTCTTTTGTAGGATTTACAAATGCACTGAGAGTTCTAAGCGAATTTATACGCCGACTCGTAGTTTGATATTTGAGTTGATTTAATGGGTGGCAGACTAAAACCTCATTTATGATATTGGAAGGCAAACAAGCAGACGGTTTTACTAATGGTAAGAAATTTACGCCACCTAAAGACACCAAAAGTGGTAATGGTGCGTCGCCAACCTTAGGCCGGGATGTTAGGCCTCGAGCAAAAGTAAGTTTATCAGCTACCTTACCCTATAAATCGGAACACGTCATCGGCAAGCATTGATGTTACTGCGACAGGAATAGGTAAGGCAGTCGTTCCAATCCTGACTAGTCGTTGCGTAACTATACCACCTAATCAAATCACGGTGTTAGTGACGGTAAGCCTATGCTCGCCTTTTACGAGGTGTCTGGCAGGAAGTCTATGTTCTATTCTACAAAGGAGCCCGGACCAACACGGAGACTTTAAAGATTAAATCCTCGTCTGATATTTGATGCAGTTTTGTCAATACTGTTCGTAATTTTAATAATGGAGTTTTGTAACTGAGAGTCTAATAATTAAGACTTATTTATTAAGGATAGTTTAGGTATACTATATATATTCTGGTGATATTTTATGTGTTTCACAACATAGAAATGTGGTAACCCAAAACCGAAATAATAACGGTTCGTTTGTAACTTTAAGATATTAGCGGTCACACTCAGACATGCCAATCATTTTTTAATCAAACAATAAGATAATATTTGTACAAAACTGTGAATTAATGATAGATTAAATGTTACTTGACGACTGTTTTAGCTGCAAGACTCTTGCTTACTGCTTACTTGCTTTTAACCCTTAACCCTTAAGCCAGAGTACATCAAAGGTCAGCACTGCTTATCCGTCCATACAATTCATTTATTTCAACGCCGTATATCATTACACACAACATTTTATAGAAATAACACTTTTCTGAGCGAAATTCATTACCAATTTACGCGAATTCATCTCGAACCTGAGACGTAGTGATATAGATTTTGAAAAAAAAATCATTTCTTTATCACGTCAATGCTTTCCAGGGTAACATTTGTTATCTATTTATGTGAATTCATCTCATAGTTATATATAGGTACTGAATAAAGAGTTAACACTATTACAAACCAACACATTTAAGCCCCGTGTTGATCTGGGTCCGCTTCTTATTTATCTGCCTATTATCTTCGGTAATAGGCAGTCATTATGAACAAGAACATGGTGGGGGTAAGGGATCCGCCTTAACTATCCCTGCCGCCATAATGACTGTCATGTTCTGTCCGGTGGGCAGAGTAGCCGGTAGACTTGCATAATTCGCCTAAAACCCAGGCCTCATGACAGCAACACACCTACAACATCTATGGATGTCTATAGGCTACGATTATATGTCACCATCAGGGAAGCCACTTGCTTGTCCGCTGCCTTTTATCATAAAAAGCACTTTCAAATGTTGCAAGAGAGAGAGAGAGAGATAACACCTATAGTGACATCAATATTACTTATTTATTTAATTCTTTATTGTACACAATTTATGACATAAAACATAGACAACATATACATACATAAACATATCTGTGATGAAACAGTGGAAGGCATCATGCACAATAAATAAATAACCTAAACATAGTAAGAATATTAAAAAAAACTCGTAATAATGACATACTATAAAACAATTTAACTAATATTAATAAATCTATATAAATAAGAAACCTTACAGTCACAAATTGTTATAAAAGTGTTAAGTAATATTCTTTCAACCGTTTTTTGAAGATGGGCTGGGAAGTGCTTTCACGGACCTCTAGAGGGAGTGAATTCCATAATTTGACGGAACGAAAAGTAAAGGAATTTGAATAACAATGGGAGTCGGATACAGGAAAACGAAGTATTGAATTATACTTAAAAATGTCAACCGTTCCCCACGCCTAATTAAGTCGCAGTTTAACGTCTAAGTATTATTAAAATCTACTGCTTTGCTACGACAAAAAGGTGATTATTTTTATTACTTCGCATCAAAATCTAAAATTAATGCCAATTAACGAATCCAATACTGAAACAGTAAACTTTGTAGCGAATTTAAATGATACAAAGTCAGAAAGATCACTCCAATCAGACTTGGAATAATTTGCATTCAAGTCTATAAAGCTAAAACAATGAACGGCAACATTAAGAAGTCCCCGACAGTAATCCAGCAAACACTGGTTTAAGCGCCTCCTCACAACAAAGTCTCGAGGGCACTACGTTAAATGTAGGCCATGAAGTTGCAGCGAGAATATTACTATGTCACTTGGCGACATCGGGCCTCTAAGTCCGAGTAATTGGAAATAGTTGAAACTTGAGTTTCGCCCGCAAAAACCATTGTAGCTTAAACAACGTGCACATATTACGTGGATTTATTTTCGCGCTGCTATTATTTGTCCAACTTAAAGCATTTCTTGCAAAATTTTGCCAAGACGAGTCAAATGTCTAGCACTATTAAAGAGTTATTGGATGTCACGTAGAGTCAAGCTTATAACTCTAAAAACTCTAATCCTACACACCTTTACTTCAAAAATGTTATACGTGAGAAAAAATATACGATTTTCGCTATTATTACGTAGTGTTGGCTAAAAATATATTCGTTATTCTATATTTTTCTACTACACAATAGAAGTAGTAAAGAAACGGCCAAGCCACATTTTTTGACTTTTTTATGTATTAGGTCAGCGAGCAACCCTGGCTTATACATACCAAAAATGTTACAAGTGCACCACTGCCTTGCTGTCTTCTGGAATGTTAAGCCTATTATTCCACAGGCTACCCTACCCTGTGGACTCGAACATGACAGAGTCATTATGGCGGCAGGAATAGGAAAAGCGGTGGATCCCTTCCTGGGTAAGTACACAGCACTCCACTACCAGTGAAACCAATGACTGAAGTATAAAGTTTGTAAAGTTAGAGCTTATAGAGTAATAGTGTGTAGAGTAAGAAGCTTGGCTCTACGAAATTTGATTAATTATTATTGACAGTGCAATCCATATGGCATCGACTTGGCAATTTTTGTAAGAACATCGAACACAAATTGGTTTTTTTTTTTTGAAAAAATATAGTTATATTTAATTGATCGCCTCTGTGGTCTAGCGGTCCGGGTGTTGGACTTGACTGCACGAGGTCCTGGGTTCGAATCCCGGGTCGGCCAACATAAAGAAAATTGGATTTTTCCAATTTTCTA